>ML978250.1:0-126268 GCA_010015745.1 Setomelanomma holmii
TAGGCCCTGCTCTTGAGTAGCCATCTTGTACTCTGCTGGTCCTAAGTCGCTGTGGGTAGCGCGCTAAGTCGTTAATCAGTTAAACAACAGACGTGTCGTTCAACAAGGTCAATAGCCTGTTGTCGTAGGCTATATGTGTGTCGTGTGAACGCAGTAATAATTGAAGGCTTCCGGGCTCATAACTGTAACGGTACAAAAGGAGGGGAGGGACTGCGCTGAATTAACTATCTGAGGTGGGCGGAGCTACATATATAGACTGCCGCACATGAGCTATCCCAACTTGTACTAGAGTAGATCTGGGCAAGGCCCAAACCGTTACAATATCACTTGGAAATAAGTGCTAACACATGTATCAGGTTCCAGACCAACGAGAAGTCGCCACTGACCAATTTAGTCTTGCCTAGCCGCGATCTCAGCCCTGATGTGAAGAAGAAAGAAGGAATTGCTGCTTTCCTGAGTGGATCTAACATCACCTCAAAGTACAAGAGCCTCCGAGGAGACACTCATCTGATGCGCGTGTCTATCAAATCTCCGTTGAATACGTGGTCATTGTCGCTGCCGAAGAACCTCAAGCTCGCAGAACTTTGGGAGCTAGCATTCCGCCTGACCAAGGGGCGTTACACTAGCTTCGAGCTGCAGCACAGGAACGCTTGTCTCCCTTCATCCCAGCAGGTCATCAATGCGGCGATCAACCCAGATCACACGATCTTCATCACGCCTGTCGATGCCAAAACCAAGTCAACGCCCACAAGTGGCAATGAAGAGCTCTGCCTCGTAAAGGTCTACGATCGGTCATTTTACCACATAGTTGTTTCATTTTGGGAGCCCAAGAATACTACGCGCTCGGTCAGCTCTGCGGTATTCCATTACTATCGCGCAAGGTTCTTGCTGATCCCTGCAACCCCTGTGGAGAGTCCTTTTGTACTTTGGACCAAGCTTCGTGACGTCGGCGACGGTCAACTCAACGGATCTACAATCGACGGAGCGTGGGAGCCACTGTCTGGCTACTTCACAAGCGAGAACGCCACGGGTGTGTTGACTGAAGAATCTTGCGTCGACAAGAGTGACAATACGGGCGATTGTGGCCTAGCAGCCTCGCGCCGCAACATCAATGGCTCGCAACCACTGGTCTTCAAAGTAGCTCTCGCAGGCCCGCCATCTTCAGAGAAGAAGCGGCGCAACAATCTGAGTCGCCTTGACGTTCTCAAACACATGTTTGATGCCTTCATCAATCGTCTGCTACCTTACAGCTTCCAGACGCATATCGGTTTGATCACATTCGGCACCAAGGCATCTGTGGCTCAGGCAATCACAAATGCTGTGGAGAACTTCCGTCACAAGCTCAACAACATGCAAGCAATTGGGGATACAGCTACATGGGACAGTAAGTCGGCTTCATATTCATTTGTCACAGCACTTACCAGATTACAGGTATCGCTCTCGCTCAAGATCAGCTCCAAGCATACGCTGAGAATTACCCCAACGCCAAGTTACGTATTGCTTGTATTAGCGACGGCGAGGACAACAAGTCTCAGCAGAGCGTAAATTTCGTTGCGTCAAGACTGTTGCGCCAGAACATCACCCTTGACTCGTTCTGTCTTGGCGATGCTCGCAACGAGGACCTGCAGACGATGTCCTATCTGACGGGCGGCTACACATTTGAGCCAAAGACTTTGGAAGAAGCCATGGCCATCTGTGAGCTGGAGCCCGTGCTATCCTTTCTAGAGCGACTTGAGTCAGCTGAGTCTGACAACGGTCTCGAGCAGGGTAAAGACCATTACTTCCGTAACACCTTCCGCGCCACTCCTTCGCTGTTTCACTTTTACGCCGCTGGCGACGAGGTTGTAGTTGATCACGTCAACGGGGATGTCTGTCCAGAGCGTAAGCGGCATCCGCAACTAGCAGATGACTTCGTGGAGCTCGGCGCCTTCGCGAGACATTCTACTCACAATCGTACGGATGGAAACCTACGCCTCAACCGAATCCAATCCGAGATTCGCAACTCTGGCGCGAATCGGCATCCCAACTATGATATCTACATCTGTGAGCAGAACATGGGCCTCTGGAAGATTGTCATGCAAGGTAAGTCCTTCTGCCACCCTTATATGCATTCAACTTTCTGGCTATTTCCAGCATACTGATATGTCACAGGTCCTCCGAAGAGCACTTATTCAGGCGACACATTCCTGCTGTACATTGAAATGGGAGCCAACTACCCCATGTTTGCTCCTACCGCTCGGTTCTCGACTCCGATCTGTCACCCCAACAACAACCGCCACGGTCGCATTTGCCACTCGATCTTAGACCGTAATTGGACGGTACACACTAGCAACAAAGATCTTATCGACAGCATCTACTTGCTGCTGCTAGTACCCGAATTCAGCGACCCCATCAACACTGTCGTTACCCTGAACTACCGTTGGGATGAAGTGCAGTTCAAGGAGGAGGCGCAGAAGCATATCCAGAAGCATGCGAGCAAGTTGCGTGCGGCATGGCGCGAGGAGATCTTAGGCTAGGGACCTTTGGTTGAGGGTATGGGTGCAGTGAATGTGCGCGCTACGTAGCGCAAGAGCGGTCTCTTAGCTAACTACCTAGTTTCATCACATTATTCGAGACGTGATAGTCTCTCATACCCGATGTGCTCTTGAGCTCTTGTGAATTGTGAAGGTTTCGTAGAAGAATGTGCAGTTCCACACAAACACACCTCCTGTCTAGCCTCAGGGGCTTGTCATGATGAATGTGAAATTTTGTGCAACATATGCGTATGAGATTTTCCATTGTCCTGTAGATTCGAGCTGATTGTACTGCCAATAGCTCGTCATAGCTTGCAGACCACACACTCCATCACATCTACTGCGACCTAGATCGCCGCCATCCCACAGGGGTAGATATTCCCATCTCCGCCATGCCGTTCACATCCTCCCCATCACCGCCCTCCTCACTAACCTGCGGCGTTCCCTCCCGAATTGCAGCAAGCAATTCCTTCTGACCCTCCGTAAATACCATCCCACTCCGTCGAGCCGCGCCCGCGCCATAGCTAATGCCCCGACCTCGTGCTGCCGCTGTTTTAGCTGCATGTGATGGGTCGAGCAATTCGCCAGAGATGGGGTTCGAGAGACGAATGGGTGGTGAGGGCGGAGTTTCGAATGGTGTGAAGACATCGTGATATATCCAGGACAGAATTTCGGAGTGTTGGCGCTTATGTGATGAGGTATGGAGTTTGGGTTGGAGATCTGAAGTGAGCTTTTCGCCGGCGTTGTGGGAGAGGGGGCGTGGTCGTGCTTGTGGACGAGGATGAGGGACTTGCAAATGTGGGTTGGGTTCTTGCTCTTCGTTGCTCGAGCTTGCTTGAGATCGTGGTGTTGTTGGTTGTTCGTCCTTCTCTGGTGGCTGCTGGTAGTCCAGGGGCTGGGTCCGAGCAAGTGTAGCGACCTTGCGGGCGAGCTTGTTGTTGGATTCATGTAGCTTCTCCAAGTCATAACGGAGGCTCGTGACCTGTGCGCGGAGTTGGTGATTCTCTTCCATCAGTTGAATGCCATGCTTTGGCGCGCGTTCAGCATCGTTCAAGTCTTGTGCTGGCTGCGCATCTGGTGGGGATGACGGCGGCGTCATCAAGCTCAGTGCTGGCACATTCTGCTGCATGCCATAGCGATGCAGCGGTACATTACGCTCTAGTTGAATGACTTCATACATGTACTTCAGCTTGATGCCGTCCTTCACCTCTTTGGGCAAGTTCTCGTTTGTAGCCGCCGTGATGAGAGGCTTGTCAGACAAGAGATTGGCAGTGCGCGGCTCAATGACCGCGTGGAAGAAGCCTCGAAGCCGCTTGAGCACGATCGCATGCCATACATTGTAGATCGTATTCTCCTCCGGCTTGAGGTGTGAAGCTAATTTGTGTAGTTCTTGCAATTTGGCTTGTACTTCTTGAAGCACTTCGATCTCAGGCTTGCCCTCCTTGGCTCTACTATTAACTATCGAAGCGATTGTTGAGAAATTCATCTTCACGGGATCTGCGAACTGGATGAGCAGGCTATGCACAGTGGACCGCTGGAGCTGCATGCGATCACATATCGCGTCAAGAACGACAAGATCGAGACCATATCCAGTGTCCATGGTCTTCGAGAACTTGGACAAAAAATCGCCCAGCGCAATCCAGCCGTGCATTTGCATAGGTTCAACGGCATCGTACCATGAATCTGAAGGTGTGGGAGACTCCACGACATCGTAGTAAAGCGCCCAGACGAGAAAGTTCGACAATTGGCGCGCGGTCAAGGAGTCGACGAATGCTTTAGCCAATTTAGATATCGTGGGCGGTGGCGAGGCGGGAGTGACTTGATGAGATGGCGGCGTCAGCATCTCGAATTCTGGTCCTCGGACGCGATGCTTTGCGACGAAGTGACGAAGGCCGCCTGACATCAGACGATGCGCTGAGCGCCGCGTAGATGGAGACTCCAAAGAAGGGGTCATTGGATCTGATGATGGTGTTGCAGAAGTTGATCGAGACAGGCCGGACATGGACATGACGGACTTCTTCCGTTGGATGGTGAGTTTGAGGGGCGTCATGATTGATATGGTTGACAAATGTGCTCGGTTGAGTTTGAGGTTGACTTGACTTTGATTCGTTGCGGTGGAAGTGTGGCAGACGGAATAATGTAGAGGGGCGACCTAGCTAGCGATGGGTGATTTGAAGAAGTAGGACTCCTGTGGCGGGCTGCTGTGAATGGAAATTGCGTTGGTTAAGCGGTCTCGTCAAGGCTGTGCGTTCACAAAGTGTCGCTCGAACACTGCTAGCAGTTGGGGAGAAGAGTAAATGCATCGCTGTCGTGCAAATAGGAAACAATGTAGTGAAGCACGACACTCAATACTGGTCTCACTTGCACCTAGAGCGTAGCGAAAGGCGACCGCCATAGCAATCATGGTAGATATTGGCGTGCAATGGATGAGTTCGTCATGCCGCCGAGCGTTCATAGCCCAGTGGGCATTCTTCTACGTGACCTGCTCATGGCCCCGGTCACCTAGCCTCGAATTCCAGCTTTCGCATTTTTGCAAGTAGCAGCGAACAGGGTGTATTGCGATTTCTGGAACGATCCATATCAGTCCTCTTCGTGAGCAAATTCTTCGTCGTCGTTGAAAACTTTCGGTAGATACAGCTTCGTGTTCTCATATACCACAAACGTGACAATCGTGGTCGGGATGACTCGTAACGTGTTGGGAATAACTCTGCGAGCGTGTTAGCAATTCCTCTAGCCCAACATCTTCCCTATCAACAGTCTTACCCCTTATAGAATGCCAAAAGTCCCTCATTCTTGTACGTCTTTCTTAACACATCCAGCAGCCCACTATACTGCTGCGCCGCATTATACTGCTGCATCCTCGCTCTTATCGGCTGGTATGGATACGTGATCGCGCCAGCCAGCAGCTTGCTTCCACCACTCATATACACATACTCCCAATTGCTCAGCTGGTCTTGGCCGCCCAGCTGCGTGCCTCTTACTTTCTTCATGTTCTCATATATACTGAATTGCACCGCTCCGTGCAGCACGCCAAGGGAAGAGGGTATAAAGCCTGCCCACAAGCCTTTCAACCCACGCGTTTCATAGACATGTCGTAACCCGTATGACATTGTCTTGTATGCGGAAGGATGATTCGCGCCGCGCTCGAGCATGCGGGTTTTGACGACCCAGATGGGATTTGTACATGCGCCAGTCAGAAGACCTACAGCCCAGTCAGCCTTCAAATTATTTCACCCGAGACTTGGATAATAAAAAATGCACGCACCAGCAATTATACTCGCGGAAAAGAATTCCGCGCTTCCCAAGTGCTCACCCTTCTTCCTCCTACGCTGAAACGCCTCTTTCAAGTTCCCATAAAACAAGAAGTACAACCCCCATCCCAAGCTGTTGCCCAGCAAATTTGGCCAGAGCCCACGATAGAGCGCCTTCACGCCGCCCTCATCTTTCACCACATTGCGCAGTATACGAAACGAGTCACCCAGCTTTGAACGCCGCTGGGTATTGAGCTGAAGCCGATTCTTGAGCAAATCGAGCGGGTGTGCAGCGAGACATGAAACCACGCCTGCGCTGAATCCCGCTACGCTTTCTATCACGGAAGCTGAAAGGGTGGTCTTTGGTGCGGTTTGGCGTTTGCGTGCTTCGCTATTCGGCTCTACGGGTGGGAAGGCGCGGGGCATTGTGGGCGATGGGGAATTGTTGCTGGAGGCGGGTGCATGCTGGAAGTGAAGGACGTTCGGCTGCAAGACGTGCAATTTCTGCTTTCTTTCTATAATGTCATTGTAATTCCGGAGGAAAGTGAGACCGCATGGTGAGGTTCAAATTGGAGTGAATGGTATGGTCGGATGTCGGAGGTTGCATCTGACGGAGCTTGGGCGTAGAAGTAAGTTTCGCGTGGGGTGTACGTCATTGGCACATGGAAGCACCCGCGTCGTGGTGACATGCCATCTGACCATGGCGTCGCCAAGACATGGCATGCGCTAACTACTTGTAGCTATTAGTGGGGTACTTGTAGAATTAATTCTAAATTAATCCTGAATTAACGTACTCCACGGGCGAGCTGCCCACCTTGCCAAGCCCCCACCAAAATGTACCATCCCACACAGTAGGAACGCTATGTCTCAACAACCTAACAAGCTACTAGCTTTAAAAGAAGCTCAATTACAGCTTGCAATTCACGCTATCAAACAAGACGCGACTCTCTCTGAACAATGCGCTGCAAAGATCTACGATGTCCCCTGAAGAACGCTTGCTAGCAGACGCGCTGGAATACTCTTTCGACGCAATTGCGCACCTTACTCAGCTAATCTTCGTCTAACTAAGGAGGAGGTGATTGTTCAGCATATACTTGACCTTGACGCGCGAGGATTTTCGCCCTAGCTTCCTGCTGTGAAGGATATAGCTAATCTACTGCACAAGGAGCGTGGCCAACGGCAAGTAGGCGTTAACTGGGCTAGGACCTTTGTCAAACATCGACCTGAGCTTCAAGTTAAGCTTAATCGCAAGTACGACTACAAGAGAGCTCACTGCAAGGATCCTGAGGTTGTACAAGGCTGGTTTAAGCTTGTGGAGAACACAAAGGCTAAGCACGGTATTCTTGATGAGGATACCTACAACTTTGACGAGTCTGGCTTCATGATAGGCATGATATTGACTGCAGCAGTAGTCACAGGCTCTGAGCGTTGAGGGCGGCTGAAGATGGTACAGCAGGGTAATCAAGAGTGGACTACAGTAATCTAGGGTATCAACGCAACTAGATGGGCAATCCCACCCTTTGTCATCTTCCAGGGCAAGAACCACATCTCCGCCTAGTACCAGGAGAAGAATCTACCGTCTGATTGGGTTATTGCAGTTTCTGAGAACGGCTGGACGACAAATAAGCTTGGTCTGCAGTGGCTGAAGCACTTTGACACTCACACAAAAAAACGTACTGTTAACACAGTACGTTTGCTCATTATTGACGGCCACAAGAGCCACGACTCGCTTGATTTCCAGCAGTACTGCAAGGATAACAAGATTATCACTCTCTGCATGCATCCTCACTTGTCACACCTTCTGCAGCCTCTTAATGTGGGTTGTTTCTCACCGTTGAAGAAGGTGTATAGGCGCCAAGCTGAGAACTTAATGCGCAACTAGATCAACTACATCACCAAACTTGAGTTCTTGCTCTGCTTTATTGCTGCTTTTAACGAGCTAATTAATAAAAGCAATATCCAGAGAGGCTTTTAAGGTGCTAGCTTAGTTCTACTTAACCTAGAGGCGGTGATATTAAAGATAGATATCCACCTTTGTACGCCTACACCACCTACCGTTGACAACGCTTCTTAGGAGTCGAAAACCCTAAGCAATACCCTAGAATTTGGGTCGCAATTGAAGCTAATTTGAGAGAGGATTCAGAGGCATGCAGATAGCTCGCCTACCTTAATTGTTGACTCTCTTAAAAGGCTCACCAAGGGCGCTGAGATGATGGCGCATTCCTTAGTGTTAATGCGCAACCAAGTCAAGGAGCTTCAGGCAGCTAACGAGGCCGCCTCACGCCGTAAATCACGCAAGAGAAAGCGTATACAGGCAGAGAGGACCCTTACGGCTGAAGAGGGCGTGCGCTTAACTACCTTGAAGGAGTTTGCAGCACGCAGTGATAGGAAGAAGGCAAAGAAGAGCGCGCGTGCTAAGGGCAGTGAGCCGACTCAAAGGCGCTGTGGACGCTGCAGCAAGGCTGGGCACAACTCGCGCACATATCTCTTCTACTTGTTTACATGTGCGCGAGTTGTGCCCAGCCTTGCCACAGCGTCTACAGCGCCTTCAAGTTAGCTCACTGCCCTTAGCGCGCGCACTCTTCTTTGCCTTCTTTCTATCACTACGCACTGCAAACTCCTTCAAGGTAGTTAAGCGCACGCCCTCTTTAGCTGTAAGGGTCCCCTCTACCTGTAGACGCTTTCTCTTGCATGCTTTATGGCGTGAGGCGGCCTTGTTAGCTGCTTGAAGCTCCTTAACTTAGTTGCGCATCAACACTAAGGAATATGCTATTATCTTAGCGCCCTTTATAAGCTATTCAAGAGAGTTAACAATTAAGGTAGGCAAGCTATCTACATGCCTCTAAATTTTCTCTCAAATGAGTGTCGATTGCGACCTAAATTCTAGGGTGTTGCTTAGGGTTTTAGATACCCAAGCAGCGTTGTTGACAGCAGGTGGTGTAGGAGTACAAAGGCGGACATCCATCTTTGAAATCACCGCCTCTAAGTTAAGTAGAACTAAGCTAGCACCTTGAAAGCCTCCTTAGATATTGCTCTTAGTGATTAACTCCTTAAAAGCAGCAATAAAGCAGGGCAAGAACTCAGCTTTAGTGATGTAGTTGATCCTGTTGCGCATTAAGTCTTTAGCTTGGCGCCTATATGCCTTCTTCAACAGCAAGAAACAACCTACATTAAGAGGCTGCAGAAGGTGCGACGAGTGAGGATGCATGCAGGGAGTGATAATCTTGTTCTCCTTGCAGTACTGCTAGAAATTGAGCAATTTGTGGCTTTCGTGGCCGTTAATAATAAGCAAACGTACTGTGCTAACAGTACGTTTTTTTGTATGAGTGTCAAAGTGCTTCAACCAATCTAGGCTAAGCGCATTTGTCGTCCAGCCATTCTCAGAGACCCTAATAACCTAATCGTGAGGTAGATTCTCCTCCTGGTACCAGGCAGAGAGGTGGTTCTTGCCCTGGAAGATGACAAAGGGTGGGATTGCCCACCCAGTTGCGTTGATACCCTGGATCACCGTGGTCCACTCTCAATTACCCTGCTGTACCGCCTTCGGCCGTCCTCAACGCTCAGAGCCTATAAGTACTGCTCCAGTCAATATCATGCCTATCATGAAGCCAGACTTGTCAAAGTTGTAGGTATCCTCATCAAGAATACCGTACTTGGCCTTCGTGTTCTCTACAAGTCAGAACCAGCCTTGTACAGCCTCAGGATCCTCGCAGAGAGCTCTCTTGTAGTCGTACTTGCGATTGAACTTCACTTAGAGCTCAGGACGACGTTTGACGAAAGTTCTAGCCTAGTCGGCGCCCACCAACCGTTGGCTACGCTCCTTGCACAGTAGATTAGCTATATCCTTTACAGCAGGAAGCCGGGCGAAAATACTCGCGTGTCAAGATCAAGTATATACTGAATGATCACCTCCTCTTCAGTTGAACAAAGATTTGCTGAGTTGGGCACGCAATCGCGTCAAAACTGCTTCCTAGCAAGTCGGTTACTGACGGACTTTTGAGAGACGTTGTAGATAGCTGCAGCGCGACGTTGAGAGAGATTCGCGTCTTATTTGATAGCCAGAAGCGTAAGCTGTAATCGAGCCTCCTTTGAAGCTGGTAGATTGTGGTGTGGTTGAGTTATCGCGTTCATACTGTGTAGGACAGTAGATTTTGGTGGGGGCTTGGCAGAGTGAGCCACTCGCCCGTGAGGTACGTTATATAAGTCTATTAGTAATAACGTGTTCTACCAGTAAGTTAAGTGGGCCAAACCAGTAAGCGGGCCACCCAAAAACCCACCAAAAATCGCAAAATCGACCCCTTGCAATCTCAACACTAGCGAGAGAAGTATACTTTAGATTCTATACACACCTGTATATCTGTACTCTGAAGCATCTGTGAGCTTATAAAGACGTGAACGTAAGAATTATAATAGATAAAATAGACAACACGAAATTTCTTCAAAATTAGAGGCTAAAACAGGCTATTTCTCTTGAACTAACAGCTATTACTCTAGGATTCTGCAATAAGCATAAGATTCTATCTTAGTGTGAGGCGTATTGTGAGCAGGCACTTGATATAGAACGAGGGTTGTATTGGGACGAATCCTTGAGGAGCAATCAAGGCTTCAGAGGAGGTGTTATACTACATAGCACGTGACCCGTGAGCTCTTGGCCCTCGGTTGTTCCAGGGGAGATCCGTAGAATCTCCGTGATGGGCAAATGGTTGTGACACTTACAAACAATTTTTTTAAGTCTGAGACCTGAAACTTCGGTCATTGTTGAGATTGCAGGGGGTCGATTTGCGATTTTTGGTGGGTTTTTGGGTGGCCCGCTTACTGGTTTGGCCCACTTACTGGTAGAACACGTTAACGTGTTCTACCATCGCGTAGGTCAGTTTCTGCCAAGAGCAGCTACTCTCTCATCAATACCAGATTTCCTGACAACAAAATGCGCAATTATCTAACAGACAGGGCAGAATTCAGCTTGCTCTCTCTGTGTACACTACCTCTCAATTTCAAAGCCTTCGATGCGCTGCTGAGGCGTTTAACGTGCCTCATTTAACATTAACTTGCTAATGTAACAGAATTACGCCTCTCTTAGAAACTTGCAATGCTCAACACAAGCTTACTGCAACTGAAGAGCAGACAATCGTGTCAGCCTGGCACCTCAGTTCACACAGTACACTGTGAACTGCATCTCACGTGACCCTGTTAGTCACCTGCTTACTCATCTGGTTGTGTATATAATCGCTCACAGTAGCTCTCTCAATACAACAACCTTCTGCCTCATTCATACCTGCCCTGTGCTCCCACATCCAACAAATCGTCCAGTATATCCTCGACCTCGATTCGCAAGGCTTTGCGCCCCCGGCTGTGCAAGGTGGCAGATATGGCAGATAGATTGCTGGGTATGCATGGAGGAGAGCCTGTAGGGAAGCACTGGCCTAAGCGCTTCGTAACGCGCTCAGCTGAGCTTAAGATGGCGTTCAATCGAGCAAAGGATAGGCAGAGAATATTACAAGAAGATCTAGAAGTAATTAGCGCGTGGTTCAAGCTAGTTGCAGACACCAAAGCTAAGTACGGCCTCCACAACAACAACATGCACAACTTTGACAAGATTGGCTTCCAGATGGGCGTAATTGAGTCAATGAAGGTCGTCACAGGCTCTGAGAGACGTACAAGGTCTGATCTTATCCAACCAGGCGATCGCAAGTGGGTTACAGTTATCCAGAGCATCTGCGCTGCTAGGTACGCAACCCCACCATTTATTATCTACAAAGGGCACGTCCACATCTCTGCATAGTACAAGCAGGCAGATATACCGCACAATTAGAAGCTCTCAGTCTCTGAGAACGGCTGGACCAACAACGCGCTTGGTCTTGAATGGTTGACGCACGTACAAAGGCGCGTCAAGTGGGGGGATACAGGCTGCTCATCTTGGACGGCCATGAGAGCCATCTCAACCAGGATTTCAAGGACTGCTGCCTTGAACACAAGATCCTTACCCTCTGCATGCCACCTCACTCGTCGCACACCCTCCAGCCACTTGAGGTAGTCTGCTTTTTGCCACTGAAGCGTAAGTACTCTCAGTGTGTTAGAGACTTGGCACGCCAACACGTCTTCCACATCAACAAGGAAGGCTTTCTCCCAGCTTTTAAAGACGCGTTTTTCGACGTGTTTACAGAAGAGAACTGTCAAAAGGCCTTTAAGGCAGCAGGGCTAGTCCCTATCAACGCGCAGGTGGTGTTGGATTGCCTTGAAGTATGGCTGCGTACCCCGCCAGAACCTCTCCTCCCAGAGATGCCATGGCAGTCAAAGACACCAAGCAATACACATGAGTTTGGATCTCAATATAATCTCGTACGCAAGTTCCTCACTCAGTCACCAGTCACTGCGCAGGCTGGATTCTCTCAGCTTGTAAAATGCGCTGAACTTATGCTGTACCAAAACGCTCTGCTTGTTGCACGCAACCACGAGCTTGAAGAGCAATTAGCAGTAATAACAAAGCGAAAATCGCGCAAAAGGAAGCGGATCCAGCAAGGTGGTACTATAGAGTATGGACTGCAGCAGCGCCTCAGCGATCGAAGAAGGCTCGTGGTAGTAGTAGTAATCAAGAAACAGCCCAACCAGCTCTATGGCGCTGTGGGAACTGCGGCGCAACTGGACACAACGCGCAAACGTGCAATAAGGATACAGAGGTATCTTCTAAATCTGATGCAAGCACAACATATGTAGGCTCCTTGTTTGATAGTGATGAAATTGAAGATGCGTAACATAAGTTGGTAGTGCCAAGCTTTTCTGACCCACGCGATGGTGGAACACGTTAACAGGTTAAGCGGTGCTTGGCATGCCATGTCTCGGCGAAGCCATGGTCACATGGCCTGCTTCCTGCACCCGCGTCCTCGGATTTGGCACTGCGTCCGAGCATCTGAAAGTCACCCTTGAATTCGTTTCAATTTCACATGCATTATTCCACAGTCCTTACTGTACGATTCGAATTCGTGTTATTACATGTGCTTGCAAGCTGTGATAAACTATACACCAGCACCAAACTTGTCCTTCGAGCAACATGCCGCTGGCTCCTCTTTCTTCTCACCAAATGCCAGCCTGCTCAATTTGTCCACGAGTGTGTTGCCCTGCTTCACACCGCTCGGTACACTGCAGTAGCTGGGCGGAATGTCCAGACAGGGATTTCGCGTGAAGAAATTGCGCGGTCTGAGTAACAAAGTCATGGGCTCAGCAGGCATAATAGGGAAGTCTTCTGGGCTGGGGAAGTGAGTGATGCCAAATGTGTGCCAGAGGACGACATCCGTGTTCTCCAAGTTGGCGTTGGGATTTTCTTCGATCCAAGCAGGAATGCCTTGAGATGGTTCGCCGGAAGTTTGCGGCACATGGCGGCCTGCTGGGTGGAGTTGGGAGTCGTCGTCTATTCGCTGTTAGTGACGACCGCTAACGCATGTCAAATCTTCTTACATTTGGTGACATGTACAGCATGTCGCGCAAAACCTGCTCGCTTCCATACCAAACTGCCCGGTTTTGGCAGCAATTCTGGAACTTCTCTGCTGACAAGCTTGTATGACACGGGCTTCTTGCTGTAAGCGTTGATTTTGTTCTCGTTACTCATCTCCCATGTCCTGCTGGTAGCACCATTGTAATCTGTCGCTGCTTGCTCAGGAGTGCTGAGCTTCGTCTTCTTGGCGTAGAATGCGTTTCCATACTTGTTCTCCGCACTGCCGACCTCGCCTTCACCGCGCATCGCATCTACCATGAAGACCGTATTGTCTGGTCCATCGATATTCGGATCGATCCGTATGCAGAAGAGATGCTGATGGTTGTGGGCGTTGACGCCAGGATAGACCTCGGTTCCCCAGCTGTGCAGATCCTCGCCAGGATTCATGGAGTAAGTGTTCAGGATGCCGGTCAGCTTGACTTCGAGCTGAATCGTGCCATCCAGATGGAAGATCCAATAAACGCAGTATTCGTAATTCGCCGCCGTAAAGATGTGCGAGATTATCAGCTTGCGCGCACGGGTTACAGTAACGCTGTCGTCGCGGAAGTCGGTGTGCTTGAACAGAATGCCAGCATCCTCTTCGTGAATACAGATGGCGTTCTTGATGGTGGTCGCTGCACCTGCGCGATTGACAAAAGCAGCGTCCATGTAGTGGATCGCGCCCTTGCAGTCGCATCCCAGACTCAACGAGTTGGTCATATATCCACCACCATATTCGCCCAGATCAAATGCATGTTTCCTTTGGTGAGGGTGTTCTGGATTTCCGTAAGGTACGACCATTTCGGCAAGCGAAAGTCGCCAGAAGGTATCTCGCTCTGTGCCTTTGTCGTTGAATGTGATGTTGGAAAGAACCATCCCCTCGCGGTAATTGAAGCCGATGTGCAGCTTCCAGTTAGCCCAGCTGATGTAACGGCCATCCATCTTGAACGAGACGCCCTCGGGTTGTGTGATGTTGATGGGCTTGAGGTCATTCCTGAAGCCACCCTCTGCCTCGATCGCCGCTGCGTGGTAGTTGTTTGGCGGTGCCTTGTTTAGTGGTCTCCTCACAGGCGGTATATCGATGTGGATGATCTCTTGCGTATCTGCGTTGTATATTGGGCAGAAGTCGAGAGGATATGTATACTGACTGTCATCCACATGCGGACGATAGTACATCAGAGCTTGCTGCAGGCGAACAGTGGTGCCGAAACGCTCATCATAGCCAATGGTCCATGCTATACACCGTCAGCTAAAATTTTCGTCCCATGGACGAACACTTACGATCACAATAGACTTTATGCATGTCTTCAGGTGGAATTCCAAGGATACCACATTGCTCGATAACCTTTGGGTCTTTGCGCACGATTGTCTCGACAATCTGCAGGTCTTCCATCGTGATCTTATCTCGATTAGCTTTGAGAACAGGAATATTCTGTTCTCATCATACCAAAGGCTGGACACCATCCTTCTCCTCCCAGCTGATGATCTGATTCTCGTTCAGATCTACGATGCCCTCGAACACCTTACTGCCTCTTCCAATGCACACGACATCGGCAACACGGGCTGGTCTTGTGATGTTTTGAGGGTCTTTCAACCATTTCATCATCTCAGCTTTTCGCGGCTCCCACAAGGTGACGGCATTGAAGAAGACATCGCTATGCTCCTTTCGAATAACTGCCACTGCCTGCTCAATTTCATATTCATTGAGAGGATCGAACGGGTGAGGAGGTCCAGTCTGTCCGGTCAGATGTGAAGCTGCTTGCTTGAGTCGATCGAGCGCCATCTTCAATGCCGTCTGTGTGATGGTGACGAGAAGAGGGGAAGATAGAGCTTGACGGCAACTCTTAAGGGCCCCGCGGGGTCTTATGCTTCATCAACCGACCAAATGAAGGTAAAATGCCACACGGATCAAGCCGAACGCCCACTGCAAGAACATCCCTACATTTACGATTGATCTGCCAATCGCAATGCTCAAGTTCATCGTAATACATTTTGGGTTGTCAACATTGCTGCTGTTATCGCTGTGGATAAGGATAGTCGCACCCTTCTTGGTTAGTGCTCCCCACTCTTTGTATGCACCTTTCGCGTCTGGAAAGCTGGGCAGTACAGGATACTGCAGGGCGTGTAAAACATCTGCCTTCATGGGCACCGGTGTCGCGAGTCCGAGGCAGAGATCTGTGTCCGATAGTGGCCGGTGCAAGGGCTTTGAGGATGTAGTGCACGGTTTCGGAGAGTTTCAGATGGCCATAACCAGTGCCGTAGATGCGAGTCATACATGTCTTCCAAACAAGTACCAGACTTGATACAATGAAATCAAGCCTAGTGGAGAGTCAATGACTTCGAAGCTGATGAAGATATTGGAGTTGCACTGGGGCTCTCGAGGTGTATAAATGCAGTCGCGATCTAATCACCTCAAATCGCCTCATCGTAACAAAGCTCATTGCGAGACCATTCAAACTAGACTGTCACAGTGACCGTCTTGATAGACGATGTATTTGTGAGGCAAGAGCCAGTTTGATGCTTTGTTCAGATGATGTACTCTTGATGTTGTTGTTGTGAACGCTTGAGCACAATGGGGGCTGGATGCGTCAGTGCCAAGACATGCGCGCTAAGACATCATGACCGCGGCAGCATCAGGCATCGCAATCAACACCACCATCATCAGCCAACCCTCCCAACGAACCGCTGCGAGCCGCCGTTAAATTTCACTACATCGCGACTCGAAGCTACCAGGCACCATCCCACACGCGCCGCCGCAGCTCGTTGTTCTGTAACCCCCGCCTCCGCGCGATACCGAACCTGCATCCGCCCACAATGGTGAAGCCTGTAGTATCTGCCATGAATGCATGGACATGGTATGGGAGTTGCAAGAAATATCTACAGGAGTGTATGCTAACGAATTTGTAGCGTTGTCATGTCCGTGTTCGCTATCGTCATTCTCTCCATCATCGGTTCGCTATTCAAAGTACGGTTCCCTTGCGCCTAGCTATACCACCACGGACGCACCAGCCTTCTGGACATCGCCATGAACTACAGACTGCCATGAAATAGAAGCTGATGCAGTCACAGTCGAGTAGCAACACAGTAATGGGCACAGAAGAAGACCCCAAGGATGGTGGCGCAGTCGCTGGCGCAGTGTTCGGAGCTGTGTTTATATACCTCGTACGTATCATGGATGCCTGGGAAAGACTTGACCTGTCTGACGTGTCACAGGGCTTCTTCGTCTTTTGCGGCTTCCAAGCTTTCCTCCACTACCGCGAAAGCCGCCGTGGCGCGATAAGCCTGTCGTGATTAGGATCTTCCGTATATCACAATCGAACACATGGGACGCCCGAGAACAGTAGCGTCTTGCGGATAGAGCTTGTACAGTAGGCCATGTTGCTCAAGTCTCTGCGCAGCATTGGCGGGATGAGGACCGGTTGTCATTGGGTTGGAGCACACGGCGTTTATTTGAGGTATAGGATACATGGATAAAGCATCCCATTGCATATATCGCAGCACCTGCTATTGGCAGCGCATACCTTTCGCATGCCGCCTTCCAAATGATGGTTTCGCATCTTCCTCTATCAAGCAAATTCCGTCAACGCCGATGGGCCATGCACATCTCAACATCCTGAACAATCCACATTGCCCTATGATGCGCAATCTCACCACTCTCGCTCCCAAAGCGGCTCGAGTGTCTTGCTCATGTACGGCCCGTCCAGCCAGTACCCGAGCTTGGCGTAGTAGCTCCTCACACCAACGCCAGAGATGACACTGATCTTGCTGCTTCCGTGCTCTTCCCTCGCTATCCGTTCTGCTTCCTCCATCAACAATGTGCCAAAGCCCTGATGCTGAAACTTCTTTGGATCCCTCGCATGCACCGGCACCGCTGAACCGTATACATGCAACTCGCGAACTAGGGATGTAGGCTGGCCTGTGAGCTCAGGTCTGAATGTATGTTCCTTTGAGCATTGTCGTAGTCGTAGCAGTGCGATGAGAATGTCTTGCTTCGGATCCTCGTACGCGAGGAAGGTTTCCCAGCCGCCGTTGGCGGTGTAATCTCTCCGCACGAGCTCGACCTGATCAGGTCTGATCTTGTGCTTCACCTCGTTAATACCGACTTCGCGCGTTCGTACGTCGCGACATGTAGTGCCAAAGTCTTTCATGCGTGCCAGAGCCAGTTCTCGCAAGTTGCCGTTCTCGACTCCGGAAGTGACGAGTGGCATGGGGATGTCGCGCTGTACTCGGTAGATGCGCGTCCATGGTGGTACTAGCGCTAAAATGCGAGCTACGATGTCGATGAGTGCGTTGGGAGTGTAGTTCTTGTAGCGACCTGTCCGCCATAGCTCGTAGAGTCCTGTGCCGCGAATGACCAGTGTGGGGTAGATCTTCAGTCCGTCGGTGCGGAAGTCTGGATTCGAGAAGTACTCCACGAACTGGTCGAGATCGCGCTCCATGCCTACATTCGGCAGATCGGGCATCATGTGTGAAACGACCTTGAATCCAGCATCTTTTGCTAGACAGAAGGTCTTTGCAACGGCGGCAACGGTATGGCCGCGGTTCGTGTCGCGGGCTACGTCCTCGTATAGTGATTGTACTCCAATCTCCAGTCGTGTGCAGCCATATCGCAGCATGCAGGACAAATGTTGGTCCAAGCAGTAATCTGGTCGTGTTTCGATAGTGATGCCCACACACTTGATATTGCTCATCTCGCCCGCTGCAACAGCCTCATCCACGTCCTTCGTCTGATAACCGGACAAAGCATTGTGCAGCTGCGAGATGAACTCATCCCGATACGACTCTGATAGCGACATGAACGTGCCACCCATGATGATGTATTCAACTTTATCAACGCTGTGACCAAGTGACTTGATCTGATCTACGCGACCACGAGCCTGCTCATACGGATCATATCTTGCTCGAATAGCTCGCATCGACGTTGGCTCATACCCTGTGTAGGATTGAGTTGAGTACTCGAAATCCGAGTCAGGGCCTCCTGGGCAATAAACGCAGATATTGCCTGTATACGAAATATGTGGGCAGCGATGTGGTTTGCACATGACTGCCACTACAGCGATACCCGAAGATGTACCTATAGAACGCATTATTTACTAGACTGTCTTATTCTTTTCATATCGGGGGGACATACGAATAGGCTTGGCGATCAGCTTCGGCAAGATGTACTTTTTGTAGTGCTCGGGCACCGCTGCAATAATAGCCGTGAGCGGCGGCTGACTCTTCAGATAATGCTTCTTCGATACTTGACCCCTCAAGTGGTTCAGATTCAGATCTTTCTTTGGCTTGGAGCCATCTGCCTGCGCCTCATAGTCCTGTATGAGGGCAGAGGCAATGTCTGCACAGGCGCGCATATAGCGCTCGTTCTCTGGTGGGAGCTTGACATTCTTCGGCAGCCTCCTCTTTTGCTGTGTCTCTGTTACTGTGACTGTCGCCATGCTGTGTATTGTTGGGTTGTTCTTGCAGATGGCGAATCTCGAAGTTCGAGCTTCTTCGTGGTGGAGTCAATGGCATGCCACATTTTCGGCTAGAACGACGCTAATTCCACTAGCGTTTTCGCTTCCGGCTCCTGCCATGCTCACTGCCATTTTCTCACGAAAGCATGAACATAATCGAGTACGCTCTTCAGAACATTCTTTCGCTAGTCCTGAGCAAAGAAGCGACGTGCATCCGTATTCCGGGTCGGCTATCATTATAGTGGAAAGAAATCCTCGGCTCTGTGCGACACTTTCTTCAGCTTGTTGCAAAACTTCTTGACGGCCATACGCATACGGCAACATTCATGAACTTTCTCAACAACGGTCGCCTACCCTAGTCGGTTTGACTGGGCTCGCATACATGATTACGGCCTGAATGCGAAGTGCGCGATGTAGGCGATCGATGTGGCGAGAAGATCAAACCATCATTTCTTGTACCTCGCCTACACTTCTGGGCAGCTGAACCATCGTCGGTAGGTCGTAACGCCGTATGACGGTTACAGTTGGTAGGATATATCTTCGATCGCCGCAAGACGCTCATTTAGCTACGGACCACGCTCCAGGCTACGTCCATGACATCCTACTGGAAAATCATCTTTGGAAACGCGAAACTGTCTTACGAACTATTGGCTGGTATATCAGTGTGGTATTCATGTACATCGGAACCTTTGCGTATGCTGGATACCGATTGTGGATTCTGTATCTTATTTTCTAAGGGTTCCACCCAGCGCCAGAAGGCATCTACTTCACGCCCTCGTCGTGGACGCGATACAAAGGACACGACGGCGCGTAAGGAAAAGGGAAAGGGGAAGCCACTGAGGGTAGACGCACTATACTATTAGCGCTCTTCGATCCATAGCTTCTATGCGCGCGGGTAGAGGTCCCGCGTTCTTCACAACCGCGAGCTTGCATTCCTGTACGACTATCCAGTCCGCGTTACCCGCTATCAATCACCCCATCGCCGTCACAATGGCTGGCCTAGAATGATGTGCGTATAGTAGATACTGCACTCTCTTATCTGTAGTAGCTAGGATAGGCCTCGACTCCTTCTTTCCTTACTTTGGCACTATCTTAGAAACATGCATTTCCTTCGCATCATCCCAATTCTCCTCGCGCCTCTAGGCGCGCTGGCTTCGCCTCAGGATGATAGCACCAGCACCATCACCTCCGCCACAGGTCTGGCATTATGTACAAGCAAACCCTTATCGTACGCGACTCCTCGCAATCACACTAACAACCAAGGCTGACTATCCTCACCCTAGGAAATGGCAATCCCGCTCCTCGTCCGTTGACTCCGCCATCTCCAACTGCGACACCGCAGACCTTGAGTGCTCATGTTCGCTCGCAAGTAAAGGCTTCGAATGTCTCCTCTCAAACTGCCCCTCCCATACATCCGCTATATGCGGCACCTCTATTCTCATCCACGACTTCTGCACCTTCGCCTAGTATTACACACGCTTCTTGTCCGGCCGTGGACGTGAACTCTATTCTCGCAACACTGATTTCGGACATCCCGAGTGCGGTGCGGAGTATGTTGCCGACGGAGCTGCAGAGCTTGATTGCGGATGATGGTGGGAGTGAAACGATGAGTAGGAGTGGGAGCATGGGAAGTGGAAGTGCGAGTGCGACGAGTCAGGCGGGGAGTGCGGAGGGAAGGATGAGTGGAGAGGGGTTGAATGGGTTTCTTGGGGTGGGAGTTTTGGTTAGTGTTGTTGTTGGGCGGCTGGCGGCGTTTTTGTAAGAGGTGATGAGATGGGTCTTGAGGGCGAGGTTGTGCTTGATGCTTTGGGGAGGACGTAAAGCGTGCTAAGTGATGCAGACTACCTTCTGTTATTGACGTTGTGATTCGAGCGTCGATATTGGCGAAGAAGTAACTCGAAAGCTGCTTGAAACATGTCTTATCAGTATATGCATCATTACAGAGCCTTGTTCTCTAGGTCTTCAGCCAACCCTTCCAACTCCTCCTGTCTAAACGGCACCCACAATCTTTCAGTGCCCATGCCATCCTTCCGACTTTCGATCATCTGATGATCGTGGAACTCCTTCAGCAGCGTTCTGAAGGCGACTTCGCTTTGACACACGAACTGTTGCGTAGCCATGTGATACAGTACGCGATACTCGACACCCTGGTTAGACTCTGGCGCAATGGTCTTGGTCTGTGTGACCTTCTTGTTCCTTGGCGTGGCTGGTGTATCGTCCTCTTCCGCCCCACCGTCGATGCTCGACAGAGCTAACTGTTCCTTGACTAGCATGTGGAAGAGGTCTCGTGCATTTTCTGGTAAAGAACGCAAGACGAAAGCAACACCGTCTCGACCGCCGATGCGGCGCCCACTGCGTCCAAGAAGTTCATTAACGCTTTCGACAACGTCGATTTCAGCGTCATATGGAGCGAACGTCGTCGCGTCATGGAACAGGAACTTGTACTGTGTCTTGAGTCCGACGTCCCACAGTAGCGGAAAGCTAGGCGTATCTGCCGTGCAAACCAGGTTGATCGCTGGGTGTGCGGCAAGTCGAGCGAGCATTGTAGGTATAGGGTTTCTGCGCAGGTAGGGCGAGTCTATCGAGTTTAGGATGACAGGGATAGGATGTTGCGGTGGGTTGCTTGTGAGGTGGTCGAGGATGAAGTCGAGCAGTGAAGCTAGTTGATTGGGCATCTTAATATTCGCCGGTATGCATGCTGAGGCTATCGTTGTAAGGACGTCCTTGATGGTAGTCCCTGCTGCGTAGCCATTGATTACCACAATCTTGGGCGCTTTCTTCGATCCCTTGGATGGTGGTCGTGCCAGAAGGTGGGTGTACAGACGATGGGTGAACTTCTCCGTGACTATACGCTTCGAGCCGTAGCCGTAGAGGCAGACATTAAAGCCCTCCTCCAGCTCAAATATCCACTGATCGTATGCTCGACTGTGCAATTCCAGCAAGAAGGCAATTTCCGGGGCGTGTGTATCCTCATATGACTGCATCGCCTGGAAGTATTCATCGTGGTTGAGCAAGGTTTGTGCAGATAGTGTCTGGTTGGAGGTCTTCGTACCTCCAGGACGGTTCTGGTAGAAGTATTCCTCGTGCGAAGGCAATTCGGTCGGCGGCGTAGGCGAACGCTCCTTCTTTGGTCGTCCGGCCTTCCCTGAGCCCTTTGGTCGGCCTCTGCCACGCTTCGAGGGTGTTTCTGGTATTGGCACAGCATCTTGAGCTTCCTCGGCCGCCGCCTCCAAGCCTGCCACTTCGCCTTCGCCTAGTATCTGCTCTGCCAATTCGTCCTCTTCCTCCAAGACTTCCTCATGGCTCTCGTCGCCATTCAGAGTGCGCTCAAGTATTCGCCTGTTGCTCTTCCTGCGGGCGCTGCGATCGGCATTGCGAACAATGGTCGGCGTGCCATTGGGTGTGTCGGCTTTGACCGACTTGGTAGGTGTCTCGAACAGTAGCTTGCGATTCGACCTTGGTGTAGTGCCATTGACGCCGTTGATGAGTCCCGACTTCTTCAGAATCGATCTTGGTGTGCCATTCTCTGCGAGGTGCTGGGTCCTGCCCCTTCTCGATGGAGTCTGCGCATCAGATGTATCTGTATCCTCTGTTGGTTCCACTGCGAGATGTGCACGTAACTTCCGTGGCGTCCCCTCTTCGATGTCGCCATCTTCACGTCTCCGCTTCGTGCCGACCATATCGTGGTTAAGTGGAGTTGATGGAGGGGACGCGACTTTACGCGTTGGACTGATTCGGACTTAGCAGCTTCGAAGCTTATTTCACTAGCTTGCCCCACTTGCGGTCCTTCCCATGCGACATCAGCCCTGCTGTACCACGCCGCAACGGCGGACAAGGGCATTTGAGCACCACAAGCAAGCATTTTGTGGTTTGGCTGTCCGTATGGACAATGACTTCGATATCATTATGTCTCATGCACTGGGTGTCAGTCTCCAAGACCATAATAATCACTAGCGATGCCGGACCCGAGCCGTGCACTGCACTGCATTTCCTAGCGGCGAAGAGAGCATGATTGCCTGGAGCAGAGCAAATGTTATTGGCGTAGCTATGCATAAGCCATTCACTGGATCTGCTGTGCACTGCAATGCCTGGCGCTGAACAGACGATGCGTGCTGTGCGTGGCAACCTTGCTAAGTCATTTAATTGGTGGCCAGTTGATGAACGAGAGCACCTCTGTACGTCCTTTTGATGCATGTTGTCCTGTACAGAATAACGTGGGTGCCGTCTGGTCACGATCCAGGTAGCTGCTCTCGATACCTAGCAACTCGGCTCTGGAACGTAAGGCATGAAGGCGAACTGGTTGGGTTTAGGGCTGAGACAAGTTGCATCCTGCACAACATCAATTAGGACGAACTCCTGCCAGATCAGGGACATAGTCGATACTTTGCATGCACGATGGTGTCAAGTACAAGCCAAAAGTCAAGTAGCGCGACCAAGTTCTCCAAATGGCTGTTCGCGGTCCGTCTATAAGCGGCCACGAACCCGTAAAAGTGCTGCGTCCGCTCATTCCAAGACCACACCGGCATCTGTCCAGGCTGCATCAGAACGAGCAACACGCGGGTGGTGTGAATCACAGTCGCAGGCAGATGACAGTACCGCCAGTATCCGGTGCAGACATGTCTCAGAGGACGTCATGTCACGCTGAGGCTGAGACGGCTCATAAATAGCACAAGGCTCCGTGGAGAATGCGTTGAGCGGGTGCTGATAGGCTATGTGAGTATTTTGGTGTGTTGGGTTCTTAGGAATGATCTCACTTGCCGTCCCTTGTTCATCCTTCGCGGCGGGCCTTCGTCCGCAGAACCCCGCCACATTTCAAATCTCAGCTTCCGACAACCACAACCGCATTCTTCACTCACGACAAATACTACACACGCACTGCACGACTGCCGCCGACGGACACGCGATATCGCAATCGATCGCACGGCGCGCTGTTGCGACACGCTCGAGCAAAGACGCCTCGCGGCGCGCAGCGGGGTCTTTCCCTTTTTACAGCCACACCTACGCTTTCGACGCCGTAGATGCCAACATGGAGCCACGACGACGGCCAGAGTATAATCTTGAGATCTTTGCCGACCTGGCTTGCGTGAAGGATGTCGTAAAGGGTACGTTCTTTGCTCTTATTACTTTCAAATCTTGGACTTTGGGCAGCATCGCCCCCACTATGCTCACTTTACCCGCAATACCCGTGGAACATAGCTGACAAAGTTCTACAGCGATACTGCATACAATCTTCTTCCACCGATACTTCACCTCCATATCGCCTCTGACTCGCGACCTGCTCGACCTCACTCTGCCGGCCATTGACGATGTCGACCTCGAGACGCTCATTGAGCAGCGAACCATTGCGTTAGTACGGGCGATAGATAGCACACATCAGCAAAGAGGCAGGGGCCAGCTGGTCGTTCAGTTCTTCGAGAAGAAGAGAAAGAAGGCGTACTTCTTTGGCCGGGCAGAAGAGGACGTGTGTTGGGAGCAGTGGACGCTGGACGTTACGCTTGCGCAACCACGTACTGAGACTGGTACGTTGTCTGTAGGACTGTCCGTGGAAGGGACTTGACTGACTGAATTAGATGTTCTGAAAGTACGCCGTGCCATGACGAAGTCCCTAGAGAAAGCCGCCCACAAGATTATCTCGATTGTGAACCGCGACAAAGACCACATTCCGCCGATCACCACCACCGACGCGAACCCGTTCCCGTATCAGATCGTTGTCAACCCAAAGTCGGTCTCCGAGAACGATTGGCGGCCGCGAATCGGCCTCTTCTGATCCTCGATGCGCAAACTGGGGTAGGCAGAGCATGTATATACAACACCGCACGAAATTACGAGGAAGAGGAGGTTCAACACCACCTGGAACTAATGACTGTCGCCCATGCGACCAAAAGAGACGGAAAAGCAATTGCCTTTCATTGTCACGGCCATTCTGCTAGACCGATCCCCCTGTTACCCAATCCCACCACCACTAAAAGCTCCCTTGTACAGTGCTTGCCATGTCGAGCAAATACCTGATGACGCCGTCGGACAGGTTACCCTTCACGCGTCAGTCTCTTCTGAATGATTATAGTAGCTACACAAGATACCCCAATTTCCCAATGAAATTATTTTCAAGAAAGTCCTCCTCTCTGCGAGGTACTATGACGCGCCATCAAGCAGCAGTCTCTCAACCTTCCATGAACCATCGACTAAATGATCTTCATCCACTCGCCCGCCTGCATGATGAGCATCAAGCAAATTCCCAAACTCCCACATCAAATGCGGCTCATACACACAACACTTCATATCAAACCAATGATACACCGACTCCTAATCCAGCGAAACAAACTCATGCCTGTTCCTTATCAACGCTCTTAACAGTTTTCCGAGCCTGACGCAAAAGCTCACCCTGACTAGTAATACAAAGTACAGCTCGGCTCCATTCCCAAACTGTCATCTCCCGCAACACGAAATGCAAAACTCGCGCACATATTCATCGAAACAAAATGCGAGTGCGCGCGCTTGCCATGTGTGTGCTGAGAAAATGCCTGTCAGGGAGGGGAGGATGGTACCGGGGATGCCGCAGTAGGTTGGTGAGGGGAGGATGGGTTATTGGGGGTTTGAGAGGGCGAAGGGAGACAGGGATGGAAAGAGGGAGAGGGAGGATGGTTGTGGTGGGAAGGTATGGAGGATGAGTTGGTTCATGGGTTGGGATGTTGGTAGATGGTGAGATGGTGAGTATGGTAATCAGGCCGTTTGGGGAGTGGATGGGGGTTGATGGTGTGGAGTGGTGGGTGATCAGGAGCATTCCGATGAGGTGGATGGAATGTGTATCCCACGAGTACAACGTTGTATTTAGCATCATAGACTGGACAATTGTTTGATGGGCTTGGAGAAAGTAAGGCGAGATAAAGTAGTCGCTTGTCATAAGATATTGCTGTGCTATAAAGTTGCCATTTGTATGCAAAGATTTTGAAGTTCACAAATAGGTTCATCTTATGCTGATTATTCTCATATGTTCCATCATTGTGCGTCTTCAAAATTCAATCTCGCTCATACAGTCGTTGCTTCGTTTGCATTTTCATTCATTCATCCTCTCCGCCCACTCAACCCACCTCTTAACAACCTCATCCACCCTCTTCACTCCCTCCTTGCTCGCCTCAACCTCGAACCACTCCTTATGCGTCTTCCCACACGCATCACAATTCTTCATCACGCGCTGGTCTCCAAGTTCCAAGTGAATCAAGCGCTCCACGCGATGCGCGTGTGGTACTTTCCGTACGCTGTCCGAAGCCCTGCCTTGGTAACTTGGACGTCGTGACTCCCCTGGGGAAGTCTGTGGTGACGGCGTAGGTGATGGTGTAGACGGGACGTAGGGATAGTACCGCACGAGACTAAGGCTGTAACCGCACTGACGTGTCCATTCATTCATGCGGCGGTGGACATTGCTTGCGCGTCCGATCTTGAGGAAGATGGTGTCTTTTGGGTCCGTTTCCTGTGCACCGCTGAATCGCTGTCGAGGTCGCGAAGGCTTCTTGACAGAGTACTGGCGCAGCACATCTGACGTTCTTCGCCCTTGGTCTGGCCTTGATGGTGGAGCTAGTAGAGTCGAGACCGCGGACGATGGTGCGGGGCCTAGGGCGTCGGGCGTGAGCCAGAAGATGTAGATGTATCCTTCGTCGTCATGTGGTGAGATTGGTTTAGAGAGCTCAGCGAGCAAGGTGGATGTGAGTTGTGGCGAGAGAGATTGAGGGATGTATCGAAGAAGGACCGCTGTCTCCGAGTCTGCTCGATTGGTCTTGTTGAGCGGTCTTGCTGCCTTTTCGCCCAATGGCTTACGCGCCGGCACAGGACTGGCCTGCGCTGCTGGCGGTGGCCGTGGAATAGTGACACTCGAGCGCCTTGATTGCCCTGGACGAGGTCGAGGCGCGGCTTGCGGTACCTGCTGCATGGGCGTCTCTGGCTCGTACTGTGCGTTGACGGGACCTTGGCTCGTCCGCTTTTTGTGACGGATTACCTCGACGTGGTCATCATCTGCAGACCCACAGCACAGCGATGCCCAAAAGCTAGGTGTCTTCGGCTGTGGAGCTGGCTTAGGTGGACGCGTACGCCGCTTCTCAGCAGCCATCACGTCGCTTGGAATCGAGATGAGCGGCCCCTCAACCTTGTCCCAGGTAGGCGGTCGGTTGATCCGTCTCGTTGGTCTCGGTCCTGAAGGCGGGATGTTTGATCTGCTCTCCCTTCTCTTTCTCCGCGGTTCTTGCACTGATTCATCGACTTCGAGGACACCGAGTCGCTCCACCAATGTGTCGATGCTGTTTCGCTCTTTTAGTGGGTACAATTGCGTCCCACCTGAGTTTTGTGCCGCAAGCTGCTCAGCTTGATCTTTGTGCTGCCAGCAAAAGTACGCAGCAGCGCCAATTTCCTCGTCATCCTCGTCGCTCACTACAGACACTACAGCAAGCACACCATCATCTTGCGATGCCTTAGCATCGATAGGACGTCTGCATGGTCGGCCAGACTTCGTAATGCCTTTGCAGGTCGTCGCTGGGTTGCGTGAGTCAGAACGCGGTATTAGGGATTCCGGTGTCCGACCCGTGAAGGCCATGATGGAAAAAATTGAGGTTGAAGTTGATGTTGAGGTCAACAATTCTTGGGGGTTAGCACAGTATAAAGATAGAGCGTAGCAGGCTCTAATACTGATATGTAGAGTCCAGACTCGAATCGAGTCGCGCAATGATTCACAGCCTCATTCTGGCGGTGAAGCAAGTGGCTCTCTGTGACGATTCACTGCACGACCCTGATTTCGTTTGCAATGGCAATCGGAGCGCAGGAGTGTGAGGGGCGAGGAGCCTGTCAAGGCCATTTATGACCAGCCAGACGTCGCCCTGTCGTGGGCGCGTCGTGCTAAAAAGAGATGGCGGGACTCGAAATCGCGTGGCAGACCCGTGGCGCAGGCAAAGGCGGTGCACGCTAGCGCCGTTCGCTTAGCCATCACCACAACTCGAGGCAAAATGAATAGCCGTATACAGCACCACGAACAAGACAACAAACACTACAGCAAAAACATATCAAGAGTTTGCATCGGCCGGGAATCGAACCCGGGGCTAGCCGAATCAATCTGAAGCAGATGGCAACGGCTAATTTTACCACTAAACCACCGATGCTG
Organism: Setomelanomma holmii; assembly: GCA_010015745.1. Classification (NCBI taxonomy): domain Eukaryota; kingdom Fungi; phylum Ascomycota; class Dothideomycetes; order Pleosporales; family Phaeosphaeriaceae; genus Setomelanomma; species Setomelanomma holmii. The sequence continues at coordinate 27,828 of ML978250.1, forward strand.
ACGATTTATTGATGAATGCCTGCTCGTTTGCAAAATATATATATTGCAAAAAGTATTTTGCTCAGTGACACAAGACCAGAGTAGGACGATGATCTCCAGAGTCGAGGCAGAATGTGCATGTAGATGCGTTCTGCAAAGTGGAGCGGCTGCATTGGATTAGTTCTTCCGCCATGCGCGTTGCGCTAGCCTGTCACAGTTTTGCGGAGTTCGTGGACGGTAGACCATGGCCTAGTCAATCGCGGATGGATCTCAACACCACTTTTCTCCCTTCTGGAACGACACCGCATGTCTCTCTCAGCTTCTGCTAGACTGGAGTGGCCCGTAAGCTCTGACGGCCTTCTACGGACGACCTGCGCACCACATGCTCGCTTATTCCTTCTCTCAGCTGTGTTGAATGCATCGAACCATGCAAGCATACTGCACACTTGCTTAGCTTACACGCATCCAGCTGCGATAGACGCAATGACATCTATTCTCGGCCAAATCGAGCTTACTCGACATAACGAAGGTCTCTTTCCCCGGTGTATGCGCTGGATTGCTAACATTGTCACAACGGCGCATCAAGTATTGACCTCGTTGTGAAAGCTCGAACTTCCGTTTGCACGGTACAGCAGTCAATTTGGGCCCATGAGACTTTCAAGAAGAAGCAAAATTCTTTCCGCATCATGCGGCAAAGAGACTGTCGCAGCTCTCAGACCTAAGTTGGCCTAAGCTACTTCACGGCGTGCTACAAAGTCGTCATTACCACACCCGAATACGTCTATTAATACCTTCCAAGTCGGCAGAATCTCTCTACCAACTCTCACTAAACGTGTTGGTTTATTCGCTCTTTGGGATCTACTTTGTGGCCCGAGCCTACCTTGTCTTTGAGTCCTTCAACAGTTTATTTCATCCTCTGCCTGAGATATTTGTGCAGCCGTCGTTTTCGTCCTACTTCTCTCATATAGCCTCAGGAAAGGGGTTTTCTGGTCAACAGAAAATGACACTTTGGTTTTGTGTCATTTTGTATTATATGCAATAGCCATGATTGGAAACGACCTGTCACGTGCTTATGTCATGATGCCTGCGCTACGAGGTCGCATATTACGGCTAGTCGTCAGCATGTTTTCGAGTGGAAAGATGGCTGAGTGGTACAAAAATCAACAGAATGATACAAGCATGCCTTCCTATTGAGGGTTAGCTTGCGGCAATGAAAGGTAGCACTGCGCTACCTTAGGAGCATGTATGAATAAGACCTCCCAGAGAAGAGTGTCAATGGTGACATGCGACGCACAGTTGGTCAGCACCTGCTTTCCGTCCTTTCGCAACTACTTGCTGACATTTAGGACCATAAAAGTCATGGAATGCTTTCCATCAGGCTCATGCACCCCGTGCATGACCTCCTCTCCAGACTGCTGCAACCTCTCGCACATCTCGACATGATGCTGGACCCGCGGATACATATCGTTGAAGGCAATCTTACCCATCCAGCAATCCAAATGTCCATAGCCCTGCACGACCACCCTCTCATACCGTCTTTCGGGAAACATGTCTCTCAACATATCATAACTCTTCTTTGTGCTCTGCGGACTCCAAACAGCATTAACACCTCCACTAAGAAAGTTGATCTTGATGCCTTCCAACCGCTGCAGGTTTTCTGGCGTCATCAGATCCTCAAATGCGGGTATATTCGTGCGAACATGCTGTGGCATCGTGACACCCATCTTCGAAAGATGCGTGACGAAGTTTGTATGCACACCGTGGAAGAAGTGTCCGAGATGCTTGTGTGTCGCGTGATTGAGGTTCGAGTGATTCCAGCACCGACCAAATGTAACGTTGCAGCGATGGCATACTGTTGAGTTGCAGATCTCACCCCGGGAGCCGACTGGATAGAAGCGTAGGATTTGGTCGAGAAGATATTGGATCCAGGGAGATGATGGTGAAGAGTGGCATGAAAACCAAGTTCCCGCTAGCAGCTACACACCGCAAATTAGTATAATTTGGACAAAGAGAAAGGGTAGACTTGCCTCATAGACTTTGGTAAGACTAGAGCGCGCTTTCAGCTTGTTGTCCTTGCTCAATATTAGATTGGTGAAGACCTGGCTGCACGTCATGCCTTTGATCCATCACGCGTCGACATCCCCAGTCAGCAGCGCTATACCCATCGCAATGCTGCCCAAGCAATGCGCTACAACGTATACTTCTCTTTCGTCTTCCAGCCCTCGTATATAATTGATAGCGACAGCGACATCCAGTCTTGAGTCGTAGACAGTGTCGCCTCTTCTCGCAACTGCCCCGGATCCGAAGCGAATTATGGGCACATAGCATCTGTACCCAAGTGTGGTAAGATAATCAATTGTGTTCGAATGCGTCGTAGGGAGCGGGAATATTTGGTCGTCTACAGCGGCGCCAGGTATGAGCACGATTGGCGTAGATTTCGTTGGTGTTTCAGCCTGCGGGTGCCAGATTTTGATGCGAACGTCGACTCCATCCTGGGCCGTCACGGTGACAATTTTCGGCACGGGTTTACTGAAGTATCCAGTCTCATCGATGAACGCTGTTGGATATTGGAGTGGCCGGAACGGGCTGAAAATATATAACGCGATGTTCCTCGCGAAGAACTTGAGATACCGATACTGCATCTGTAAACCACGCAAAGTAGTCGTGTTCAATCGCGGTCGCATGCTCATCAATGTTGCAATCAGATTGCGGAGCGGTACGTGGAGAATGCCTTTACCAACAAGCGAGCCATCTGTCGCAGTGACGGTAGTGTACAGCGTAGTCGTGGCCTTCCATGTTCTCCGAATTGAAAGGGCCGCCGCAGAGTTCAGTCTCTTGTAACCATGAAGATGATACGTCCTGCCATCCTGGCTTAGTAAATTTAGCTTGTAGACAAGTTTTCCTGCGTCCGAAAGTTCCTCATCGACAATAAAAAACCTGACTTCACCGCTGGTAATCTGAAGAGCATCTGAGTCTAATAGAGCGCAAGTGAAGGTTCCCGTTGGAATGCCTGAGTAGGAGCAGTCCTACGCGCGGCGCGCGCCGACTTTGATGGCAAGTCGAGCTCCAACCGAAGTAGCTCGAGCTATCCTCTCTGCTGAGGAGAAGTTATCTACGCCGTTGCCGATGTGCATATGGCCCTGCATTAGCTCTGAGAATTGAACACCTTCACTTTTAGACAAGGATTTGACCGCATCATTTGTTTTACGCGAGCGCCGATGAATGGCTCGATGAGGCGGGTCGCCATGAGAATCGCTTACGCCATTCGGAGTGTCATCGACAGTCCAATTTCGCTCTTGCATGATCGAGGCGCAGGCCCGCTCTGGTAGGGCAGCAATGGTAGCACACGGATTCATCCCTATTGTACGGCACATTAGCCACGACACATCAAAGGACGAAGTCTTACCAGAACACTCACCAAGAGAAGTCGGAATGATCGACCCATCCATGCAATAGATACCGTGATGGGCGTCCGCCAATTCCAGTCAGCAGCTGCCCACGGTGATCGACTACGCCACCCAGGCCACTGCCATCGTTGCTCATCGCTGCGCCACCAAGAGGATGTACCGTAATTCTTGGTGCCTTGATGTATACGCCTCCAAGAGACTCTGTAATCCTCAGAAGAATCCTGTCTATTCTTCCCTCGCGTTCTTTACTGTCTGTGCCTGACGACTTCACGATAGCGCTATCATGCTTCAGCGTGATTTTCCCGTGATTGTCGTCATGCGACATGACCAGGAAAACGAGGGTTCGTCTCACGCTTCCTCCCCTTAGGTATGGTCCGAGAATCCAGCTCTTGGTTTTGGCACTGATCCCGCGCAATCTCTTGTACGACCTTGATATCACGCTCGTTGCTTTGGCTTCAATTAAGGCTTGAATGACGGGAGCCAGAGCTTCAGGAACGGTGCCATCTTGAATGACGAAACCATCTCTCACCGATGTCGCGAGTTCAGGACCCCTCAAGTCAATGCAGCTGGTAATCGTTGGTCCACATGGGCTTGAAGACCCTTCGCGACCGATGCTATTGATATCTTGGGTGCAATTGTATGCGAACGCTAGTAAGTCGCCGTTCCCCGATAGACGCTGGCCTAAAAGAGGCGATGTATCGAGACCGTAGCCTCGAGATCGAAGCAGTATTTCGGTAGTCCCGAGTGCGCTAGCTCCGAAGATAACGAGATGCTTCTTCTTCATGTTACTGTCACATGTCGATTGCGCAATTTCAGCATTACTCACAACTTTGACCCACTTCAGTTCATTTCTGACGCGATAAAAGACGGTGTAGCCGTTCCCATCCTTGTTTGACGACACATAACTGACTTGGACGCCACAAAACATTTCTGCGCCTCTAGCCCAAGCGTCTGCGAGATACGTCACAAGCACAGAGTTCTTGGAGCCGTCATTAGAGCCGGTACATTCGTTGCCGGAACCCTGGTGTTCCTGCATACGCACTCCAGCCCGGTTAGTTCTCCCCGGAAGAACGTGGTCAAGGGCGGCAAGTAGAAAACGCCACTGAGACCGAGGTTATGGGCTTGATCCTGAAACGTGGCCAACTTTGTAGGAGTAAGATGATGTGGTGGAAAGGAGGTTGGTTCGAACATGCGCTCGGCTCTGGCGTAAGCTACATCATGTCAGCAGCATTCTCAAGCATCTTGCAAGAAGCTTTGAACTTGCCCTCCATCAATCCATCGTGGTCGTCTTTGATCTCAGCAGGCCACTCAGGTGCTTGAAACACTCTTTCGTCTGGCCTCAAGAACACTCCTCCATTCATCAAACTTGTTCCGCCGAAACCACAACCTTGGAATACATTCTGACCTTCGCCTTTCACTGTCTGGTACAATGTAGCTTTTGGTCCGAGTGCAACACTCCTGCCAAACAATGTACCAGATGCACGGTACTCGCGCAAAGCGTCGAAAATATTGTGAGGAAACTCTCCAGGCCACTTTTCAGCTCCTCGCTCGAGGACGCATACGCTTTTCCCAGCTCTTGTCATGCGCGATGCGGCGACACCGCCGCCGTACCCAGATCCAATGATGACAACATCGTACTCGGGATGGATGGCATCCGGTGAACGACTGAGGCTGGGATACTGCTTTGCTGGGGTAGACGTTCTTGAGATGCAGGGTGATGAGCGCAACCCCATCCGAGAATGTAGCCAGTTGGGAAGCAACACAGTCTTTGCACGCCTGATCGAAGCAAATGCAAAGACAATGGCTGATCTGATGACATAGAGAGGCAGAACCCAGAAAATGGTAAGAAGGAAAACGCGTAGCATAATGTCAACTGCACCGTACTGGCTGGATGATATCTCGATGATTCAGACATATAGGTCTTGCGACGCAGTATTTGCTGATGATTGCAAATAAGTGGTATCATGGTCGGCGCCTATGATATACAGAGTGACCTAAAGTGAACGAGATTTCGCTCGATATGCATGCCCGCTTACAACGCGCATCGCAGCATATGTTGCGATTTGCTCGAATCTTCGTGGCTGCAGCTTCCAATACCCGGCGGGTCAAATATTGGTCGATTCATGGCGTCTCTTCCATTTGAAGCTAGACATCTGCAGTGCGTTGGAGCCGATTTGGCGAAGCGACACATGAAGCGGATAAGGCTGAGACCGGGCCCCTGGTAGCAGCCACGACATGCGTGACTAGTCTGGGCAAGGACTGGCGAGTTGCAGCATTTGTGCGTGGGCTACACCATCCTGTCAACTCGGGTGAGTTCGCTGTTTCGCTTCTGCGAACCAGCGCTTGCTATCGTCTTTTTTCAGAGATTCCCACTAATCAAAATTTGACAGACATCCCACCCAAGCTGATGAGACGCTCATGGCTATCGCCGACGATCAGGGTTCATGTTTATGACGGTCTAGATTGTCGCGATACGCGCACATCGGAAAGTCAATCAACCGGCGCTGTTGTAGTGCACTAAGACCCTGTACGGTGATTGTGCGTTTGCCGAACGTGTCGCGAGCAAGTTGCAGGGAAATATTTCGTAGTGGTGAGATTGTGACTTGATCGTGAATGGATTGTGCATAAGTGGGGAGCGGCTTTCAGATACGCGGTCGGGAAGGAAGGAGGCGACTGGACGACAGCCTCACGACGCGTCGATCTGTGTGGTTGGCGTGCCAAAAGAGGTAACGTGCCGGGGCTATCTGAGTCAGCTCCAGCTGGCATGAGCCATCTTCCCGTTCCCAACCACAAGCTGGAGGCAACATCACGAGCATCATTAGGTTGGGACTTGAAGCAACGTGATCATTCATCAGCTCGGCGCGATCTGCCACACAGGCTCCGATTTCCTCGTAGATGGTGCGACATGTGCGCATCATCGCAAGCGGAACCGTCTTCACGACCAGCGCCATCTTGGATCTGATCGTAGGATCGTAATTTGGGGTCGGACAGATGCAGTGTCGCGTAATGATTGGGATGCGCTCGTACACCATGAGGCACAATTCTGTCGGCAGATCAAGGAAGCTGATGATCTTCGCGGCATGGTCGGGACCCATCGTGTCGGCGCTATGCCGCTGAATGGAAGAGTGTTAGAGTAAGCTTTCAGTCGAAAGAGATGTCATGCATACAGGCTCAGGCCAAGTGAGTCTCTTGATGTAGCCGAAAGATAGGTAAAAGTGAGGATGAGGAAGAAACAGGTTACGTTATGACGAGCCAGTCACACATTTTGATACAAACTGAAGGGCCGAGCACTCAAAGCTTACAATGTACTCGGAGGTTAAACAGCTGAAGCTCGACCTCACCAATCAGCGCCAGCCTCGCTGATGATGTCGATGGGCTGGATCCCTTCTCATTGCAATTTCTGCGTGCAGTCCCCTCCCGCTACTCATACCGATCACTCGTACCAATCTCCTTCTGCCCAGTCTCTCCTCCATTCTTCATCCGTCATATCGATGCGAACTGCCTGTTTTGGCTGCACACGCCGGTGCAATCGCACCATTGAGCTCTTAAGATTGACTTCTGACACTCCTCCTTCCATGAACTCATGGACCCTCCATTCCAGCAGCTCGAATTTGCCCTTCGTTTTCGGCATCATCTCAATGATCTTCCACTGCTCTGCATTAAGACTGATCTCTTCTAGGGCCTTTCTGCCAAGCTGCGTCTGATCGTGGCCAATACACACACTTATCTTTGGCAATTTGCGGCGACTCATTTGCCTAGCAAGCTTCTCGATAAATGTATTGATCGCATTGTACTCCGGCGTGGCACGCAGGAATATACGTAGCGTGTGTGGACTCTGATTACCAGCTGTAGACCAATTGTAGAAGTCCAGCTTGATCCGGTCGTAGTGCTTCATCGCGTAGACTTCGGGTGTTCGAAGTCGCTCAAAAGCGAGTCGCATGATGCTGCTGCCGACGGCATTGATGGAGACCCCGATGATGGGTGAGTCGATGATGAGGCGGACAAAATCAGAGTTGAGTGCCTCGCGTCTGTCTTCCAGGTATGGTCTGGCCTCTTCGTAGACGAGTCGCGAGGCGCATAGTATGTTGATTCCCGGGATAGTCTGGGTAACGAGTACGAGTTTCGAAGCTGTTACGTCGTCGCCGAACGTCGCGCCAGACAGAATATGGTGACGAATAGATGAAGGAATGCGCTCGTAGATCATGAGCCGCAGCTCCTTCGGTAGATCCAATAAACGAAAGTGGGTTCTGTTCATTGTCGGAATTTTCGATGTACGGGTGCCTGGGTTACCTCAGACAACTTTGAATTTTGCCATCTGCGTCCGTAAAACAACTTGAGGGGATCTAGGCTTAACAATTGCAGCGATCCAGGCTCGGGAGATCTTTGGTGTGAGTTGTAGTGACTGGGCGCGGCGCCTCATCGATGCAAACGCAATTGCCATTTAGGCAAATGCGCTAAGCTAGAATAGGTTTACCGTCTACACGGAGGGCAACAACAACCTGTTAGACGGACAGCGCAATACACGGAGAGTCAGCTTGCTTTGAATCTTTAGGCTGACCTAACTAAATTCTTTGGAGACCGCTTTCCCTATCGCCACAGTTTCGAGGTCCCCTCTTCCGTATTTTCCTTTCCGGATCGAACCTTCTCGGAGCTGTTACATTGTCGTCACGAAGTTCCCCATGATACCCGCGAAGACCTCAATTCAGCACTTCAATATTTTTCCAATCGCACCAAGTGCTGTTGGAATTCATCCTTCTCAAGTCCTCTCAAGCTCCAAGCTGATGTAGTCCTGTTCCCGGCATCGTCCCTAGCAGTATCCCAAGGGTGTCCATTGTTGACCAGTCCGAGATAAAGATCCTCTTCTCTCGCTACAAGAAAAGTCGCCCGGAAAGGGACGCTTGTAAATAACATCGATTCGGTTGGGGTAGTAGATCCTTCTCGCCAGCATTCGTTGAATTGCATCGGTCACCGTGCTATTTGCATTGCCCTGCTCGTTGTGCATGATTGCGATCTCCATGTTTCGGCTCCATTGGTGAGGAGTTTGGACGTACAAATGCCTATTGTAGCGCTCAATAAACATTTTGACTGCACTGGTCAAATCGCGGATGGTGCCACATTCTTTCGCGTGCTCGAGTCAAAGTGCTGAAGATGCAGTTGTACTTGTGAGGGTCATCATGGTGCTATAGTCCACGAAATATCGCAGAAGTAAAGTCTTGAGCCGCTCCAACTTTTGCTCGAAAATGGGCCGGGCTTCATTGTGGACTTGGCGAGAGACACTCAATACCTCCAGCGGAAGGTGAGGGCTAATGAAAGTTATCGACGATGTGCTCTCGGTTTCTCCAGACCTGACTGGCTACTCGTAGCGCGATAGGTCGGCGGCGGATCTCGTCAGAACGTGCCGGCTCGCGAAGATATCGATCTACTCGTACACAACAAGGCGCAACTCGGTGGGGAGGTTGAGGAACCGGAACGGTGCCTCAGGCGATAGCATAGGGGCCATGTGGGCATACTTAAAAAGAGCTGGTAGGGCTCATGTTTTTTGAAGCGGTGAAGAGAGAATGAGAAGAGATTATGTGCCTGCAGGTGGGAGCTATCTAAGCGCGCCAAGCCTGCTTAGGCGACACCAGGGTGAAGTAAAAGCCAGCTCGAGTCTACTCTGCCAGGAATATCGAGGACAGCCGTGCTCTTATGTCTTCGGCTTAACCATCATATCGTCCTTTCCAGGATACGCCACACGAAGTTCTCTCCACCACCACAACCCCACAATCGCCGTCCCCGGACCAACTACAACCTGGGCAATCCCGAACACAGCACAAATCACAACGGCCGTTTGCTTAGTGACCAGTGCCTTGTACCTAAGGTGATACACATTATACAAGCCGTAAAGCACCCCGCTGAAGAATGCGAACAGGAAATCCAGCTTATGAAACGTAAAGATGGCCACTTCTTGCGATTCTGGGTACGGTGCGGGGAAGTAGAAATATGAGAGTAGAAGTCGTATAATACTTAGGACTGGATATCCTGTGGCAACCATGATGAGTGCCATGGTTAGGGCATGGTAGGCGATCGAGAAGGCGAAGGTGATGTTGTATGCCGTAATGAGATGCGACACGTCGTCTACAGTGTAAACGTCGAAGTCGGACCTTTTCTCGTTCTTCTCATACATCTTCGTGGACGCGAAGAGTAAGATGGAGACAAGAATGGTAGTGAACTGCCACTCGAGCACCAAGTCCTGCTTGAACGAGTTTGGCGCACTGGGGACGAACATCAGGACAGTTGGTAGTACATAGCCCAGAAAGAGAGTTGGTACAATTGGTCTCACGATAGCTTTCGGGACGTATCGACCCACCGTGGTGTGCGAGCCGCCTTGAGCCCAGATGCTGATTAGGAAGAATAGCGGGCCAAGTTTTGCGATACCTTGGAAGTTCATGAGTACGCCGTAGAGGCACGGCTTGATCTGCATGAACTGGAATTAATGCCCGTAGGGAACATAGACTTACCACGCAATGAGCGATTCACGGCTTCCATGTCGGGCAGCCTCGAAGTACCAGATTAGCATGATTATCGTGATGAGCGGAAGATATAGGAATTGTAATGTATCTCCAATGTGTACCTAGCCAATGGAATCAGCAAATGTTAGAATGATGAACCTTGGGATGCCGTCGATCTGTGAGTGACCTGTGGCACACGATTTTGGCTCAACGCCTAGGAAGGTGGTTGGCGATGGGAGGTCAAATGGCGGATCCATAGCCCAGTAGGCGATGCCTAGCAAACACACGAATACTGCATATGTAAGATAGCGGAGTAAGCTAGTATTCAAGGGCGCGGCTGCACGCTCATCGTGGTACAAGTCGACATGGTGACGTTTCGGAACTGGTATGACTCCTTTCGTTGTGAGAACGTTGCTCTTATCGTTAAGATTGTCATACAAGATTTGGATGAGCATTTGTCGGTCGACGAAGAAAGGTTCGTAGCCCAGCCTGGATCATGTCAGCTCACATGTCTGATTATGAGGGATACGAAGAGCATTGCGGACCTCTGCCGGAAGTGGTGAAAAGCATGACGGATGTCCTGCACGACCTTGCCACGTTCATCGCACAACTTGAGTTTGAAGTCGGACCGGCACCTCTAATGACGTGCAAAGCGAATCCGACAGCGACTTCGCCTTCTGCTAATGGTAAGCGGTGCAAAACATACAGAAGTGGGACGAAGACATGAGATTAAGAATTGTCGGTAGATCGGCAGAAAATTAGTACCTCGACACGCGTGCACAGTGAGGTTCGAATCGTTCTTGCATTGTTGCCAAGTATGTTGACTTAGGTAGTAGGAGCATAAATGTCGATCAAAGATCGATTTCGGCCGAACGGACGATTTACAGAATGTCAGAGCGCGCTTAGGCTCGAGCTTCGCTGGAGGAGCTATATCTCTCGTCTTGCCTTGAGTCCACGTTAAAACCTTGCAAATCCGCGTTGAAGTGCGAGAGCTTACGAACAATCCAAGACTGAGTCTATCTCCAGTACTCTCGTCAAGTATTTGTACGAGCTCTTCGGCAACTTCACCGTTGCCCCTAATGAATCTCCTTCAGGAATCCGCATCGATGAAGCGAGCATGTCCCAGGCCGGACATACTTCCAGCGATCTTCCGAGAGTAGAATGGGGCCAGCGACACCAAACCCGGCGAGGAATGGAAGAAACCATGTGCCTTTGCAGGATCAATTGACTTTTCGCATCGTACAGCTATCGTGAGCATTTTCAGCGAGTCTCCCCGGCCCAGTTCAGTACACTTCTTCGTGAAACCATCGATGTGTTCATATTCAGCGGAAGCGGTATGGACCTCATCTGGTTCGTCCAAGGTGCCAAGGCTGCACCACTCGGGCAGTTGGAAAGAAGCACCTAAGTTGTGGGCCTTTCGCCTATTCTTGACAACGTCCATCAAGTTGTTCCTGCGCTTCATCAAGACCGATCCGCACTTCGAGCCAGCTGTGATGCGAAAGCGCTCCGTGGTGCGTGATGCTTCGGGCTTTGGCTTGAAGAAAGGCTGGGCTTCGATGCGCACTAGGCGGCAAGTCGCAAGCAAAGCGACAGGAAGGCCATTCGACGTCAGGACAATACTCTTTGTTAGATCCTCGCCAAACAAATCGGAGCTCGAGAGATGAATTGAGATGTTCTGGGCCTCGTGGTCGATTAATTCGTAGACCATGCAGCGCAGCTCGGTGGGTAGGTCCAGAAAACGAAAGACATCTTCGGCGTAGTGGGACTGATCATTTCGAGGATCTGGACTCATGATCGGGTATTGGGCAGGGCCTGGTGATGTTTCTCGATAGACCATGATCCTAAGGGTTGCTTGGTTGAGAATGCAACTGAGGGGTGAAACCAGTCGCATTGACGCAGGGTTCGATGGGTTGACCGGAAAGTAGAGTGGATTGTAAACTTTGCAGTCGAAGTTCCGCTGATCAGACTGCAAGGTTGCAAAGTTCATTCCTTTCAGTCAAATTCACTTCCTGCCCTTCTTGCCTTTGCCTTTGCTCTTGGCGCCCCCGCCGCCAGTGATACTTTGCACGTCCTTCTTACTTAAGCTCAATGTCCCGCCTTTGAATCTTCCAACACTCGGCATGCCCACAGCTCTGTCCCTCTTCCTGTCGTCTCTTCTCATGGGAGCCTTCATGGTGGGTCTCTCCAAGACAATGCCAGCCTCCTTCGCTTCGGCGCGCCGCTTCTCCTCTGTTGACTGTGCCTTCTGCATCATGTGCTTCCGCTGCGACATTGGCATTTTCTTCTGTGCGAAGACCGAACCCTTCGCTCCAAGAGACTGTAAATGCAGGTCTGTAGACTTGTGTCGTGTGATGCCGCTCGCGCTCAGCGTGGGTGTCGAGGTACCGGATGAGGAGGCTGAGAGTAAATGCGATTCGCGGAGCAGCTTCTGCAGTGCAAGATCGTTCTTGAGATTCGCTGTCTCGCCTGACTCGTCGTCATCTTGCTTCTTCTTGACCGTCAAACTTTTTGTAGCTATTGATGTGGATGTGGGCGTCTTTGACGACATGAAAGCTCTCATCTCAGCTTTCGAATTTTCGTCGGTATCGAGCCTCGAGTCGTGGTATTCGATGACTTCGACATCATCCTCGTCGTCGCTTATGCCTGACCAATCAGAATCCTCCCCCTCCTCTTCTTCCTTCAGTTCCTCTTCCTCGATCTTTTGTTTCTTGGCTTCGACGGGAAGTGGCTTGAATTTGGCCTCGAAAGCGCGTCGAAAAATCGCCTGGAGGTCTTCGCGATCCGAGTCATTCGAATCTGAGGACAGCGAGGATGATCGCGACTGCCGCTTTAGCTCTTCGCGACTAATGCGCTTCCGCTTGCCAAGTGTGAGTGCCATTTTCGAGGATCGTTGTGTTGAAACGGTGGTGAGGTCAGAAGTTCGAGGTTGTAAATTCCCACGCTAACAAAATGCTGCCAAGCCTTTGCGGACCTCCGTCTTCACCCCGCCGGCGCATTGGTCAATTCATGCTTCAACCACCACACATCCGCGCCTACATCACAGCCATTATGACGCGCTTCAGGCCTTGTATAGACCTGCATGCCGGCAGCGTCAAGCAAATTGTCGGTGGCACGCTCTCCACGACCGCACCCGACATGCTAAAAACGAATTGGACCTCTGAGCATCCCTCTGCATACTATGCCAATCTTTACAAGCAACATGATCTGGTAGGCGCGCACGTCATCATGCTGGGGCCTGGCAACGACGACGCGGCGAAGGAAGCACTAGAAGCATGGAAGAATGGCATGCAGGTAGGAGGTGGCATCACAGAGAAGAACGCCAAGACCTGGATCGATTTGGGAGCAGAAAAAGTGAGTTGCCCATACTGGTTTTCTATTTTTTCTTTCAGCTACTCCGGAACGTTGTCCTCTAATCATACTGCAGTAGGTGATCATGACATCATATTTGTTTCCCGACTCTACATTTTCCATGGAGCGCCTAAATGCTGTTCTGAGAGCACTTGACAGCGACAAATCAAAGCTAGTCGTCGATCTGAGCTGTCGAAGAAAGGATAATAAGTGGTTCGTGGCCACCAATAAGTGGCAGACCATAACAGACTTTGAGCTGAATCAGGGTGCGTTTCTTGTGTAGCGACGGTGATGCAGAAGCTGACGTGTCATGTAGAGTCTATATCTCTCCTCGAGCCCTACTGCTCAGAATTCTTGATCCATGCTGCAGACGTCGAAGGATTACAGCGTGGTATAGACCACGATCTCGTCACTAAACTCGCCGAGTGGTGCTCACTCCCCGTCACATATGCTGGTGGCGGCCGGTCGATCGAGGATCTCGAGTTGGTCAAGAGGTTGAGTAATAGCAGGGTAGACCTGACTATTGGCAGTGCACTGGACATATTTGGAGGCTCAGGCGTCAAATTCAAGGACTGCGTGAAATGGAACAAAGAGCAGGGAAACTAAGCGATGATGGTTGCGCTTAGCTTCACATAGCACATGTTCTTGGGCGCATGGGACACGATCGACTTGAGGGAGATGGCTGACGAATTCGAGCGCGGCTCAGTAGTACGAGCTACGAGTGGAAGCGCACTTCAGGTGTTGGGAAATTGAGATGGTGAGGCACGACCCGCTATGAAGGAGGCCAAGATATTGTAGACCTGTGACCTTGGTATTGCACACCGATGTCTACTGTTTCCCGACCGACCAAATTTCTTTTCCGCCTGCTAAGATGCGCAACCGACCATCATTCTCCAAGGTGACCTCCGCGCCATGGTTGCCATTCGTCCCTGAGCTCCATGGAGCCAAATTCTCTCCCGAAGCTCGATACAAGACGAGATTTCCATCAGGCTGTAAGATGACGTGGGTAGCATCCTTGGCGTAGTACGTGTTGGAGTGCCAGGTCGAGCCACTCGGGCCGTACAATACGAAGTTACCATCGTCCTGAAGCGTTACGTGGTATTGCCAATCCGGTGAATACAAAGACTCGTGCTTGCTAAGTTTCTCTCCAGTCTTCAGCCGATTGAGTAGCACATCTGCAGCTCAATTTGTCAGCACACAGAATGCCAATTGAACTTTGAAAGTCCCATCAGCGGACGCAAGTACCTTGATCGTTGCTGTTTGCTTGGCCCTTGAACTCAGCTGCAAATTCTCCCATTTGCCTAGGATCGCTCGCAAAACCCAACTCGTTGACGCGTTTGAGCATGGGTTGGTCGGTAATGCTTCCAATGAGTCTGTGCTGTGTAGTTGTCAGAAACGCCTCATGCAGCATCCCGGTTTCGGTTATATCTACTCACCTGATACATTTTGTTGGCTTTGTCATGAAAAATGAGGAATCGCCGGCTCTTGTTCTGAGATATGCCGTATATGAAGTCCTTAGTGACACGAAGGCTAACATCAGGTCGACTTGCGACCTTCTTGGCTTTAAGCTCGTCGACCTTGCTGGCCTGAACGAAGAGAGGATATGTGGCTTGCGTCGATGGTCTAGATCTGGACTACTATTTACCCGTTTAGCTAAGGCTCGGAGCAAAGAGATGGTGCGACGCGCGTAGCTACGACAATTCTCATGAGGTGACCTTGGACCCTCGCTCCTCTCCGATAAAGTCGTACGACGATTGAAGAAAGACCTGACTGTACTTGCGCGTTGGAACTCGACTCAGCAGGACTGAACCACGCGTGTTTATGCGGTATGCAGCACCAATCTTAAGCCTTGCAGACCCAGCCCTCGCGACACACAGCACAATTTCGATGACATTAGACTAGGTACTGGATGAATAGGCAGAATGAGGCAGGCGCAGAGTACAACGTGACCGTCGCATCGTTCGTGCCCGTGTTTCTTACTCAACGTGATCTTGCGCAACAGTGGCAGGCTGGCGATTCAGAGGTCATGTTCATGGATTGTGTCAAGTGGAATGAGCAGCAAGGACCGTGAACAGCCACAGGCTTCAACAAGCACTACATGAACGAAACACAACGGTACGACGGGCCATCGAGCTTTTGACGGCGATCTTCGAGTTCGATCTAGCCGTGACGGCGGACTTTGTTTGCATCGCGGTCTAAGGAAACAAGCCAGTAGTAAAGATCGGGCTACAGAGGCACGGCATATTTGCGCTGGTCACAATCTGCACGATGTTATCACGACTGATGGGTTTAGGGCCGGAATGCAACGACGTCAATGACACAATGTTGCAGTCACAACATTTGTGACTGGTATGTAGCGTTATTGCGCGACTGTGATAGGGGTAACACTTACGCTTCAAGAGGTGTACGGTTCAAGTGATCGACTCAGTGTCTGCAGACTGGGGTGATTGCGACTTGACAATCTCTGAGCACTGACACTGGAGTTAGGTATACAGGAGCACACTCGGGGCAGAAAAAAGGCAGAATTGTCTCCGACCGAAGCATCTGGTCCAACCTCGACAAACCCATTGAACTATTTAGGAGGTACTAACGACTCTCTAGACTGGACATTGCAACTACGTATTTCACAACGAACTCACTCTGCAACTCTCCGCAATTCGAGTATCTGCCCAGTGGCCAATAATGCACTTCGCAACCATCCTCATCACCACCCTTCCCACCGCCACCCTGGCCGTCGACATATATCAATACACCGGGTCTGACTGCAATGGCATGGGCTACAGGTGTGCCTTCATCCCCTTCAACACATGTTGCTGCGACTTCTCGAACCCCAGGGATCTCGGCTCTCTCCAAATCCGCCAGAGGAGCGACCACTACGGCAACGCCGCAGCCTTGTTCCGCAAAGATGGCGATAAATTGTGCGGAACGTTCTTCGAGTACACGGAGTTGAATTTGGCCTGTAGTAGACCGAAGGCGGGAGGAACGTTTGGTGGGACGGCGGCGTTGCAGATTCCGGATAATTCGGTCGTAGATGCGGATGCGAGAGATTTGGAGGTAAAGACGTGTGAGAATACCATGGTTGGGGATGCGGTGTATACGGCGGGGGGGACTACGTATGTCATCTCGAACGGGAAGACGGAAGGTTTGGCGGAGATGGGGCTCAGTATGCCAAATACGGACATTGAGTTGTTGAAGTACTTTATGATGCATGCTGATGAGGTTATTGACATGGGAAGTGGTCGCTGAGTGTTCCGATCGGTATGTCGATTCGCATGCGCTACTCAAGGATCAATAGTGGCTTCTATCCCCACCTCGCTACTAGACACGGACTTGAATCCATTCTTGTCCTTGAGCCCAGATTTCTTGTACACTCGTCGCTAGAATCGAGTTCCAGCCTCTTTCGTACGCACGCGCATGAGCCAGACCACTCGTCGTCTTTCAAGACGTCACTGCACGACTCCGTGAGTCCACTTTATGAACTTCACATAATACTGGTAAATATCACGTAATCCCTCGACGCCAAATGGAACTACCTCTCAGTACAATTGCGATGTAGACTAGCGAGAAGAAATTCACGAACGGCGTGTCGGACTAAATGAACTGTCCTGCACAGCGTAGCGCCATGATAGGCATGACAAGGCTTCGACTTCGAAATGCGACCACCGCTGAGGCGACAAGGTCAGTCCGAAGTCACTGCAATTAAGACGTTGAGTGCAAGAATTGGTAAGATGAGGTTCATCGCAACTGCGCCCACTAGGCTGAGCATGAGCAGTATGAAGCCCGTATTCGTGAAATATAGCTTCGCGAGTCCGTCATCTTTGCATTTGGAGAAGTGTTTGTGTACCCGTCGATGACGATGGAGGCATTTACTTCAGCTTTCTGCAGGAGGAGACGGATTATGATTGTGATGGCGTTGCTGAGCTCTATAGAATGACTGTAATTCAGGAGTGCAGGAGGAAGACGCGGGCGAAGTTGATCTCTTGGGCCCATGTGGCGGAGATATGGCTGGCGGTAGAGTGGAGCGTGGAAGAGCGAAGAGAGGCCGAAAGACATGGTCGTGAGTGTTTGCGGGAATAGCAAGAATGAGTAGCGAGGCTGGTTGGGAACCATCTCTTTGCGCCAATGTCTAGGCGCATGGCCCGTCATCATGTTGAGGCTTACACTCTTTCCAGAGGTGTAGACTCTCGTGTACTATCCAAAGAAAAGCGATTTGGGATCGCGATTGTGTATTATACGGGCTTGCAGCCACCCACTTCGGCAGAGATCTTGGTAAAGATTGTCTGCAAATATGCTTAGCGCCACGTAGGTACAAAGAGGCGACGAGGTGTGTGTATATGGTCGCACATGGCCACCCATAATGTAGAAGGTATGGAGTCGAGCATGCTCACCAACCTACAACCTTCCTCAGGTATGACTCCATCCTTCCGCTTTCTCGATCTTCCCACAGAGCTTCGCTACAAGTTATACCGACGTGTGCACTTCGACACGCACCGTGTCAAGCTCTCCATCCCAGCCTCCTCCTCCAGCGGGAATTCACATTAACCGACACACATCGCTTCCATTTTGTCGTAGACTGGCAAGCCTACTACAACCTCGTGCATTGCAGATCGTTGGGCATCGTAGATTATATTCTCAGCGAGTGGGAGTCACAAGAGAAGCTTGAAGATCACGCTTATAGATTAGCAGGCAAGTTCTATACAGTTAGCCATCCCCAGCACGCGCAGATCGACCGCTTCGTGCAAAATTGTGGCTCACTTGTGTTGATTCGGGAGGGTCTTCCAAGGTTGGTCAGCTTTTTATTCGATTTCCAGGCCATCTCGGTGCACATGAAAGGAGCCGGATTATGTGGGATTCGACGAACGAGGAACTCAACATGGGTGGTTGGAGGACTATTGTACGAGGACGGGTGTGGTCTTGCGATCTGGAAGCACTGATTGACGAGGGACACGAAATGGAGAATGTGCTGGACGACTGAGGAAAAATGAGTCGAGTTGGTCCATCGAGTCCTGGATGATTAAGAAGGATGCTCGAGCATATCGGGAAGGTAATGACTGCGTCAGCTCGGTAAGGGGTGGCTCGATTTGGACTAGCTTGAAGGCTGCGATGCTGCAGGCGCGAGGCGGGCCGATGCTGTGAAACAATAAATTGTCAGTTAACGAACCTCTTTCACTCACACACATTTCTTTCGTCTTTGTATGTCTCACTTCTTTACAATACATGAAGCCAATGGTTGGTGGCCGCTCAAAAGTCCGTCGCATGACTGCACCCATCTGCAGGTGCTTGATCCTTCTGCGGCGTGCTTCGCGCCACGCGGCGCGGCTAGCGGCTCACGGATGTCATCCCAGCAAGAGATCCTCGATCACTTGCGTCGCACAACTTCCAGGCCGCCACACTCTCTCATGCGCGATTCTTTTAGGAATCCCTTGCAATAATGGCCGACCAGGCAATCGCTGTCGACAGTGAAGAATTTTCTGATTCGGGCTATGCAGAGTCCACTTCGACCTCATATCTGTCGTCCATCGCGTCTGACATCCGTCGCGGCGTCAATGAAAATGGCCGGACTTACGCTGCTTATGGCAAGACTTTGCAAGGCATGCCCATAGATGAGGAGGAGCAAGATAGAAACGACCTACAGCATGCGAAATTCATGCTCTTACTGAATGGGAAGCTTCACTTTGCACCAATCTCAGAAGATTCGCAGAAGATACTCGACATTGGCACGGGCTCGGGAATATGGTCAATCGACATGTCCGACAAATATCCATCAGCTTCAATAATCGGCGTAGATCTCGCACCCACACAACCTACCTGGGTACCACCGAATCTCCAATTTGAGATCGAGGATGTTGAGGAGGATTGGCTGTACAGCAAGAATAGCTTCGACTTCATATTCGGTCGAGAGCTATTGATGGCGATCCGCGACTGGCCAAGGCTGATACAGCAGGCCTATGACCACCTCAAGCCTGGAGGATATCTGGAGCTGGAGATGACCTATCCGAAGACTTACTGCGAAGACAATAGCATCGATCTCGAGACATCTGCTTATGCGGAGTCGGCAAGACTACTTTTCGAATGCGGAAGGCAGATGAACGTTCCTTGGGAAGCGTCGCTCGAGTGGAAAGAGCAATTCAAAGCCGCAGGGTTCGAGGAAGTCACAGAAACAATACTTCCAATACCTATCGGGCGATGGTAAGTGATTTGACGGGCTTTGTGAGGTGAGACGTATCGCTGACACGCGAGATAGGCCGAGAGACAAAGATTTGAAGAAAGTCGGTGCATTCGAGCTTGCCAACATCGATCAGGGCCTCGATGCCTTCTTGCTTCGAGGCTTCACACAAGCACTGCAAAGATCAGAAAGCGAGCTCAAGATCTTAACAGCACTCGCACGAAGAGAACTGTTCAACCCACGGCATCACATGAATGTTAAATTCGTGATCGTCTATGGAAGGAAACCAGCTGCTCCTGCTACCACTGACGCCTAATCCGACGTCCTGCCTATTCGAGCAGACCAGCTTGAAGACCACTTCGTGTGATGCTAGCAGGAATTAGCGCAAAAGCTCAGCACCTTCTACCACAATATCGTGCGTGTTTAGAGCTGCCGCGAACGATGAAAAGCTGGTAGAGGGTTTGGGCTGGAAGGCAAGACTCACTACCTACCCCACCTCGCCATCCCCAAAGCCCAGAACTCGCTTTACCAACCGCATGATTCAAGTTCTCGTATAGACCGAGAAGGATACATCGATTGAATAATTACTTCGCTTTCGGCACTGGAGCGTCGAGTCTCCCAAAATAGAGATGGTCTTCACCGAACACATGCTACATTGTCAAAAATGCTCCAACTCCACTCCCAAGCTGCTGCGGCCAGTAGGGAATGTTTACGAATAACTTGTTCTTCTAGCGCGCATGACTCGTTCATCATGCGCTAATCTCGCAAGCGACGGACCAAGCGCCGAAGACGTTAGCATGCATAGTGGAGGCTTGGAACTCCATTGCCGTCCCGTCTTTAGAGAACCCGGACCCCACGTTGCGTTCAGCAAGGGATTCCTGCTACAAGTAAAAGGATCACCAACATCCACAAAGTCTAAACTCTTCATCCTCCAATCATGGAGCCTGACGCTATTAAACAAGTCAAACAGCTGCTCACTCAGGCTGGTGAGCTCTGCGAGAAACTGTCCAATGGCGACCGTCTGCAGCTCATGGGCCTAACGGAAGCGCTCACGAACGAGCTGCAGCGGCCGGACGAAGCTGTCTTTCGAGTCACGTTCAATCAAGTCAGTCTCATCTGACCCTACCGTGTCACTGGGTCTACACTTGTAGCGCTGCGGCACGATTTCCGATTCGAGATTGGCGCTGACTCTTGGTGTGCTAGCCCGGCCATTATCTCGCGATCCGCCTCGCAATACAATGGGGAGTCTTCGACACTCTTGGTGATGTTGGACAGCCAGGGAAGACGAGCACGCAGCTGGCTGACAATGTTGGAGCGGATGTGCGATTAGTCGGTAAGTCTTGCCCAGGATGAATCACAGTCATGAAAAGCAACCCTTACGACAACTTCGATCTCCACTTGCATGGCCGTATCAGAACAGCGCTGACCATATGTGAAGCTCGATTCCTGCGCCACCTTGCGGCGAATGGTACACTTCGTGAAACCGACCTCGACACATATGCCAGTACACGACTATCAGCATCATTTCGGCAGAAGTCCTTCAAGGATGCTATATACTTTATGTAAGCTTCGAAATCGATTTCGACATTCTCTAGCTTCACTGCTGACATCCCTTTCAACAAGGTTCGACGACTTCTACAACGTCGGATGGAAAGTCCCCTCCTTCCTCGATTCCATTTCCCACACCAACCCCTCGGACATCAATAACGGCCCTTTTCAACACGCCCATAACATGCCTGACAAGTCGCTGTATACCTACTTCGGCGAAAATCCCGCAATGGGCCATCGCTTTGGCGGCATGATCCAGATGTACAATGCCGGCAAGCCGTTCTTTTGGGAAGACGACTGGTATCCAATCAAGGAAAGACTAGTTGCGGGTGGCCCGAAGACTGATGAGGATGTTTTGTTGATTGATATTGGAGGCGGTGATGCGGGGGATCTAGGGCTGTTGAGAAAGGCGCTTGGTAAGGATGTTAAGGGACGCTTGATATTGCAGGAATTGAAGCATATTGTGGATAAGGAGAGGCCAGTTGGGTATGAGGCGCAGCTCGGAGATTGGAATGTGGTGCAGCCAATTCAAGGTACGTCTTTCCTGCTCTTTCCACGTCTACATGTCCGTCGTGGGGTGTTGCTAATTAGTATCTACACAGGAGCAAGAGCATACATGTTCCAACACATTCTGCACGATTTCAGCAGCGATGACGAGTGTCGCCGCATTTTGAAGAACATCGTGCCAGCCATGAAGCCCGGATACTCGAAGCTGCTGATCAAGGAACTTATTCTCCCAGATCGAGGAGCGCCGTGGGTTCTCACTTCGCTCGATGTGAACGTCATGCAGAGTCTGTCTGGGCAGGAAAGGACGGAAAGCCAATTTCGGAATCTGTTGGATTCGGCTGGGTTCAAGATTGATGGGATGTGGGGTCATCCAAATGCGATAGATGTTGTGATAGAAGCGTCGTTGGCGTAAATTGATTGTGGGCTACGCCAGTGTCGCTGCAATTGGAGATTGCCTGAAGTTCTTTATTTCCACCAATCTTCTCCATAGTAAACATGCGCAGGATCAAAGTACCTATGCAATGTGTCGATCCAATCGCACGACAACTCCCCATCGTCTATATTCAAGACTCCCGGCCCCGCAAGATTCTCTTCTCTCAGCTGCGCAAAGAATTGCTCTTCGAAAAGACGCCTTTGCTCCGTTCCCTCATGGCCCCAGCCGTAGCTAACTCTGCGTCTCAATTTGCTCACTTGTTGAAAGCCGTTTTCGATTCGCTGATGTCGTGCTTCGAGAATGGCTCGCTCTGGCTTTGGCGTGCCTTTGAAGCATATCAATCCCATCGTATGTTCTCCTTCATAACCAAATTTAGCTCCCAAATGCCAGTGATGAGTTTCATTGAGATGGTGTCTGCACTCAACTCTTTCAGAGAAGGTTGCATCGCAGTCCAGAAGCGGGCAGCGAATCATGCCATCGATCGCATATCGGGCATATGTCTCTACCATCAGCCAGTCCAAGCCACATGACTCGAGAATTAAAGAGTACTCGCGTCGAGTGAATGTCAGTAGATCGCCCAATGGCGAAGGGGAGAACTTTTGTGGCGGAAGTAAGATGCGGTTGGTGTCCAATTTGAGTAGAGGACGTGCCAATCAGGCTCTGCATCTTTCGTCACTTGCCATAAGGTGTAGAGTCGTATATCCCTTCGCATCTGATCACTTAAGCCGACATGAACAATGATGTGGTCAGGCGCACAGTTGACAGCTGTTTGAATCGTAGCGTACGCTTCATCCGATTCACCGGGTAGAGGTGGCAATGGACGTCTGGGCACCATACTCGTAAGTACAACTCTTGTCACGGCTGGAAAAGCCTTGGTAACTCTGTCCCAGAACACTTCTGCCATCACCGAAGTACTCGTCGCTTCTCGAAAGACGCTGAACACGATGCATCCTGCTTTTCCAGCGAAGAAATACTCTATTCTTCCTAGATCGAGCTCTATCCTAGTTATATGCCACGCAAAAACCGGACAGTGCTCTATGATAGGATGATCATTGTAGCTGCCGCGTGCGAACAAGTGGGAGTGAGAGCTGTGGTACCAGTGGGTCTCGGACGTGTTTGCCCAGAACAATTTGGCCGCAGGACTGCGTGTCCGCGAGCATGTTCGCATGAGGTGCCATAGTGTTGACAAGTCGCAGGATTCGTAGACAAGAAGTTGTATATCGACGGGAAGGTGGATGAAAGAGAATGACTGGCTTAGTGGCGTTGGAAAGAGCTGCGATGCAGGCTGCACAAAGTAGTGATAGGGAACTGGGACTTTTCCGTACCCGGAATTCATACAAAGATTCAGATCCCATGACATGGTATTGTGAGAGTAATATGAGACTGTTAGAGACAGGGGAAATGTCGTGGTGATTTAGAAGTTACAGCTGTGCCACGATCGAACGGTTGCCTTGCCAGTACTGCCCCGCCATCATCAATAGCTCGATATCTTCGACTTTACAACCAGTACATCAGCCCCCAAACGCTATCGCACCGCATATTCTTGCTCTTGAGTTTAGCAAATCGAGAATTTTATTGTGTGCAGACACATTCGTGGGGACGGTATCAGACGGCTGTGGGTTCTGCGGAAGCGCCATTCCCGCAGCTATCCTTAACGTCATGAGCCAGCTTCAGGAACCTTTTAGCTAAAATTCAGATACAAGCCGAGTCAACGTTCTGAGCTCTGTCTCATCGGTCATATCGCCGCGCAGCCTCAGCTTGCTGAACAGGATAGCTTCCGAGTGATGCCTACTCGTTGTGCACGTAGCGTGAAACGCGATGAAGGATGCAAAGTCCTCATCATGAAGCTTTTTACTTTCTCGTCAGTCGCTGTATGAGGCGAAAAGTGATGTGAGCTTCTACAAGAAGCAAGATATCCTGGAAAAGGATGAGTGGAAGCTGTAGAATGGAAAGGTGGGCCAGGCGATTCCTTTCCGCTCTGCGATGGATGTAGTATCAGTGAAACATGAAATTTATTGTTGAGAAGATTAGTGAGATCAACGATGTAGTCGTCCCAGTGCATCTTGAAGTGGTAAGAATACGGCAGTGCAGGTGTATTGACTGGTTGCGAGTTAATCGTGCCTCTATTAGGCAGCACCTCTCCAGTGCAGCATTACACAGCCTCGAGCTCAATCCACTTACTTGACGGCTGTCTGTTACCTACGACGACCAGCGACAAGTATGAATCGCAAAGATTGATTATGAATCAGCACTTTTCGAGTGCTATTTGACGAGATTCTCGCTCCGCGATGCAATCATAATCGAGAACTGGAACGTACAATTTTTAAGCGATTCAAAAAGAAGAAAAGAATACATTTCTAGGACAGCTCGCTCTCCGACGTGAGAGAAGAAGTGTTTCCGGTGGTTGCAGTGATGCGGCACAAGGCAAAACCATAAAACAGCGGATATGCGCTAGTGCTGATTACTAATCCGCCGGGACGTTGCTTAGATGAATAGGTCTAAGCGAACAGGCTGTGGGACCTACAAGATGTCCCCGTTCGCAGCTCTTCAATTGCCATAACAGAGGCTGTAGTGCGAAGTTCTGGGTTGACGTAATCACACAAGAAGAATTAGATCGTTGTTAAGTCGGGTAATTAAGCGGCTATACCGAGTATTGACACACAATCTTTCCACTCCATCCCCCCTGAACCATCACCTAGTTATACAAAACTTACTCAGCCGTCTTGCGGCCCACACACATAGAGCAAAACATGGGCACTCAACTTGACGGCGCCTCTATTGCACGTCTCTCCCTTCACGACCCCACCCATTTCAGCATCCCGCTCTCTCAAACCCTTCACCGCTTGGAGCTTTTGCAGCATTGGAACATGCCCACTGGTTCGAAGGTGCTGGAACTAGGATGCGGACAGGGGGATTGTACGACTGTCCTTGCCCATGCTGTGGGCGAGCAGGGAAGCGTCGTGGCGGTCGATCCGGCTGACTTAGATTATGGTGCGTCCTTTCGCTTTTCCACCTGCTGTATACCTTAGCGGTGCGAGCGGAAAGCAGCGGACTGAAGCTTCTACAGGTTCCCCGTATACACTCGGCCAAGCACAGGATCACATCTCACAGAGCCCGCTGGGCAAGCGGATTACTTGGGTCCAACAATCGCCCCTGGACTACCTCTCCTCCCTCCCCTCCCCAGCTTCCACGCCCGCCGGCGACAGGCAGGCCTTCGACGCAACAGTGCTTTGCCATTGCCTATGGTACTTCCCGTCTCCCTCGCTCATTCTTTCCACCCTGCGCGCCCTCAAGCAGCACAGCAAGCGTCTTCTCCTTGCCGAGTGGTCGTTGGTAGCGACGCACCCCTCCGCCCAGCCTCACGTACTAGCTGCACTCACCCAGGCAGCGTTGGAGTGCCGTAAACCCAAAAGCATCTCGAACGTCCGCACGGTGCTGGGGCCAAAGCGACTTACCGAGCTGGCCCTGGCTGCCGGGTGGCAGCTGCAGATTGAGACTCGCGTGCAGAGTGTGGAGGGGTTGTTGGACGGACAATGGGAAGTCTCTGCTTGTCTTTCCTCCTCTTTCGAAAGAGAAGTAGAGGAGCAAGTGAGTGATGAGAGAGAACGGGGAGTGGTTCTTGCATTACGAGATGCGTGCGAGGCGAGCTTGGAGGGTGTGCAGGGAGGTGGTAAGGGAGTTAGGAGCATGGATGTTTGGGCTGCTAGTTTCGTCTGATCGGGCGAGTTGAAAGAAATGTCGAGAGGAGTCAAGCCCCATGGTTGGTTGCTGATTAGACTAGGCTCTCTTGTTGATATTTATTTACCCTTTTTAGACACAAAAATCATCATGTAGAGCCTCTGGAAGGCTTTTGGGTGTTTAGCGCACCCTAACATACCCCGACAGGAATTAGTCAGATGGTTGACCGGACGGTCCGGACAATAGACCTTGTTCTTAAAGTCCTATGTTCACATGTGAGGATATGGAATGAAGACAACTTTCACAACGGCCGCGATTGTGGCCTGGCTTATTCGAGGTGGCGTAGAAGGCCTACACAATGACCTTGGGACCCTAGTCTGATGTCAGTCTTGCCTTCACGCTAAAAGCGACCGGCAACAGTCGCACTTCCATGATTGACTCGACTAGCAATGTTTAGCGTAGACGTGATGCGCTCGGGGGAACCGAGGTATTGGTTTTTCAGGTCGCTTTCACAGGTCACTCATGCGCAACGAGCCTGAACGGGTTTGGCGTAAGGAAACGACACTAAGCGCTTTTGGTATAAAGGGCGGGGAGTCATACCATCTATTGGTCAAACCTGTCTGCCGTGAATTTGGAGCGACTTGAGCCAGAAGCCAGCGCCTGAGACATCTTCGCGACACTGCGCAACCTTGCCTTGTGAATGCTGCCCGGCTTTGCCCCGCAAGGATTAATGTGTAGGCTGCCACTTATGGTCTTGTACCGAGGCTGGCTTGGCAATAATGCACAGCCACCTCCACTTCTTACCGACATGCCAGACCAAGCTTAGCGGTAGACAAGGATGGGATCGCATACGACGAGACTCTGCACGCCTTGCCATATATCATTCTGGTGCGACGCGCTATCGATGTCGCGAGCATCACCAACATGCCCAAAGTCAAGCGCAAAGCCGTGCCCGCGACCAAAACCTCTACGAAATCAAGATCGAGTCCTCGCACCAAGGCCAAGTCGACGGTCGAGGCTGACCAGAAAATCAAGGCCACAGCAAGCGCAACCAGACACGCAAAGCCAAAGCCTGTCTTCTTCTGTGACCCTGATACTTCGGATGAAGGAGGCTTTCTCTCGCCATGGTGGAGATCGCAGTTCGTAGTAAAAGGCGTAGTCTACAAGAAGGCTGGGCACTATATCATGGCGGAGAAAGCACGTGCATTTGGCGATAAGGTAAGCACTTGCGAAGCATCCCGTTCGCATCGAGGGGATGATTTAAGATGCGTAGAAAGCACTCCAGAGGATATTGGAAGCAGAAACAACCGAAGAGTTGAAAACTTTGGGCGATACCGTCGATGGCGTGGAAGAGAAGTCGTGGCGACGACGTAGGTCTCTCCCTACCAGCAAACAGTCCCGATTCGGTGCGGTCACGATGCTAACCAGCTCTTAGGAGTGACTCGAATCGCGAAAACCGCGAATCTACACAAGTTCACCTCAGATGACACGGAGAGTCGGGACCTGTTGAGGCGGCTGAAGAAGCTTGGAAATCGAGAGTTGGTATTTGCTGATCCTTCGGATGCAATTCTTGGGATTGGATTTAATGCAGCTGAAGCAGAAGAGGTGGGCAGAGAACAGTGGGGCGCCAATGTCTTCGGAAAGTCACTCGATGCAATTAGGGAGCAGACGAAAGCGAAAGGTAAGAGAGCAAACGCGACGAAGAAGCCGGTGAGTACACAGGCAGCGCCGGGCGGCGGAGATTTTGACACATCAATATTCGATGTAGGTGGGAGAATGAGTATCAATTGGTAGGACGATCTGCAATTATTCACCTCCTGCTATATTTCGTCGTATTGAACACTTCCGTTATGCAGCTACCAGTCGATGGACATCCTTCCTCCTTCATCGAAGATAGACGTATCCCACGGCTCGTAGTCTCTTTTAGTCACATTCGGGGCATGTAAGTCCACGTCCATCTCATTTTCCTCCACTGACCCTCGCTTCAGAGGGTGGCTAGCCTGACTTGGCCAGTCTGGCCCACCTCTCACCCACCATTTCGCCCACCAAATCTGCGTATCTCGCGTGGTCTGCTCACCGATAGCGTCAATGACGTTGACGACTCTGCCCTGGTACTTATCCGCTGCGTCCATCTTCAGCCTCGGGAACTCGACTCGACCCCAGATGCCAGTCTGTTTCATCTTGCCAGTCAGTCCACGACGCATATTTCTGTCCATGACAACAGTCTTGCCACCGCACATGTACGCCATTGCATCGGACATTCCTTCGAAGTATCGTTGACGTCTCGAGTTCCGTACGCCTTCAAATATGTCGCCTTGGATGATGCAGCGCATGGGATTGTCTATGTCTCGATCCGCATATCGCATCCAAGGATCTCTTTCCCAGATATGCTTGAAGCATCAAAGTCAGCCACATTGTAGATGCAAATCAGGAATGGTCTCTTGAAATCGGCTCGAGACTTACCCAAATGGTCGTAAGCTGGTTTGAGAACTGTCCGTTGTGCCGATCGACAAACTGACGGGCAGTGTCGGAAAGGCCACTTGTGTAGAACAAGCATTGACTGCTTGACGGTTTTCGAGCAGCGTTATTAACAAACCACTAGGATTGACACTTTAGCGCTAAATAAGACCAGCGCAGTTACGCTTTAACTCACATCTCGAGTGAACTGGCAGGCTGGGAGACAAGCCTTGAAGCGGGGATCTTTTTCTTTTCCTTCACATGGGTCTTGTCCCTCCTGCCACAGTTCACCATCGCATTCGTTTGCACGTCTGTCGAGAGAGGATCTGGCAGCAGCGGCTCGTACTTTTCGAACTCGATTTTCAAGAGGCGATGTAGAAGCATTTGTGTTAGCGACAGTGACGGACTCAGATTGGTTAGGTGCTGAAAGCGGCAGACTGAGGTAGAGGTCTTCTTGTGTCTTCTGGTTGATTGCAACTTCGTGAGCAGCGTGAAGCTTCTCGAAAATCTCAATCGCAATCTTGCTGCCTTGGGGGAGCTCGACCTCATCGGCTAAGACAAGCGAGAAATTGCTGAGAGTTGCAACGCAAAAGACAAGACAGACGAATTTCCACATGGTGGATGAAATTCGAGGCAGAAGCGATGTAGAAGGGATTGAAGTGCGCGGCCCAAAGGTCTTCGCGTTAACACAAAAGAACTGCTACAATAACCCGAGGAGACCTGGAACTACATTAAGATGCAGAAGCTTCGGCAAAATGGTCATGTGTCTACTCCGGGGTATGTCTGCGTAACGCCAATTGCTACATCCAGACTTTCCTCCGTCCAAGTTCGCCTTGTTTCTGGGGTTTCTCACAAGTCTCCCTCGGTCGCGGACAATCGGACGAATAGCACGAGTTCGTGATCTTGTAAGTCTGACCGACCTTTATTGAATGTTTCGTATGGGATGTTTCGTGAGGATATTGCTGTTGGTGGCGGCTTAGGGCATTCCATCCTATCCTTGAGTCCTTGTAGGCGCGTGTTCAGTAAAATTTGAAATGATCGAAAGAAGTAGGTATCTAGCGCCCGACTCGAAGGATTTCTTGGTTATCGCTCTTGGCGTAAGATAAGCAAGTTGGTCGGCTGATTTCGTCGAGGTGCTGGGTCCAAAATATCTCGAGATTTGGAAAACCAATAATTACGCCCAATCAGCGGCGTCCGACCCCAGCAAGCGAACTGAATACGAGAGTACAGCCCAGCTGAGAGCTTTGCGAAAGCCATATGGTGGAATGATGATGGATTGGGTTTGGTCTCAGAGAAAGAAATGTTATACAGCGGGACACTGAGCAGCATCTCGCGAGGTAAATCGGGAGTTCACAGCATTTCACACCTTGGCCCGTAGCTCTTGTATAGATGCTTTTCCAACAACATCTAGCGGCTGTGACCGCCGCTATATGCTTCTTTTCACACTTTGCCCTCGTTTTCTCGGTGAATGTCCGTCAAAATGGCGTCAAGATCCTGATTGCTGGCGACTCGATCTCGCATGGGGCTGAGGGCGATTGTAAATAATTTTGGAGCCCTTGAGCTTTTCTCCGACGCTGATGAAAATACGCAGATACATGGCGCTATCGACTTTGGCAGTGGCTTCGTGCGAACAATGTCAACTTCGACTTTGTTGGCCCCTGGCAAGGTACTTTCGAGCCTGCAGAGCCCACGCCACCACAACCTCCTCTACTTCAAGGTGAAGCACAACCTACGACTCCAGACCATGTGAAGGGCGGTTACGCACTGGACGTTGATCCAGCATTTGACAAGGACCACTTTTGTCATTCTGGGCGTCAAGTCGCCCAAGCGAAGAACGAGATCGTTCCTCATATTGCAACATACCAGCCAGACTATGTTTTGATTGCTCTTGGTTTCAACGATCTCGGCTGGTGGATCAACGGACCGGACGGCTTGCTGTCGGATATGAAGACACTGATTGACAACGTAAGGGGCCAAAAGGGCAATGTCAAATTCGCCGTCGCGAATGTGCCTCATCGTACCCGGATCAATGGTCGACAAGACTTGATCGACAACACCATCACTTACAACTCCATGTTGGCGTCGGCAATTCCTGGATGGAGCACAAGCAATTCGCCGATACAACTTGTTCAGTTCAACGAGAACTACAAATGTAAGCCGTCCTTGACGCTCTTTTCTTCGCCGCCATCTGAACGAGTGGGTACTAATAACACGCTACCACAGGTGGACCGGACGGCTGTCCAGCTGGCTTTGATGGATTACATCCCAACCAGCTCGGAGAGTACGAAATTGCTCAAGCCTTCTCCCGCGTGCTCAATAGCAACTACGAATTTGGCTCTAGCGCTCTCGATGTTCCTGGCAATCTTCCGCCTCCGTCATGTCCGATGCCGACTAACGTCAAGGCCACCACATCCCCTTACGGAGTTGCCGTCACCTGGGACCATGTATACGGCGCTCGAGGATACAACATCAGGAGCAAGAGAAGCTCTTTTGGAGACTGGACTGAAACCTGGTACGCTATTTCCACGAACAGATACAACCAGATTTGGGTTTTAGAGGGCGAAACCTGGGAGTATCAAGTTCGCACAAGCTGTGGCGATGCAACCAAATCCGACTATTCGGGAATTTCATCTGCTGTGGTGCACCAAACTGTCGCACCTGGACCGAAGAACGTTGTCGTCAATCCTACCCAAGACGGTTTTAGCGCACGATGGGATCCTCCTGATGGAAGTTACAATATACAGCTGTATGAAGTGTTCACTTACGATATTGATGGTGGGTGCGTATTCCTATTGTCTCGAGGAATCAAGGGCAACTCCATTACGGTCAGTGGTTTGCAGTCAGGTCACAGGCACATCATCGCGATCAGTACGTGGACGGATCTAGGGCCAGGTTTTCCCACAGTGCCTTGGTCGGTATGTACATGCAAGCCATTTCGTATTAGACACTTTTGCTGACTGTATTCTACTATAGGTCAAGCCAGGTACTGAGACACCGGCCACACCTCGTGACATGACAGTGGACACAAAAGATGGTGCTACAGTCATTCTGAAATTTACTGGTGATGGAGCTCCCAACTATCGTGCATGGACACGAAACGTGAACAACGCGTCAGACTATTCGAAGGCGGACCTCACTGTGGTGAGTGATCCTTGCATCGGTATCACATTCCTTTTTCCTGGCGCCTGGAACTACGAGTTCTGTGTGACCGCTTTGAATGGTAACTATGTCCTGACTAATAGGTTCGTGCGATACATGCTGAAGCTGGCAGGAAATCTCGAAAGTTCTAAGTCGAACTGCTTGGTAGCTTCAGAAGTTATCACGCCCGGCATTGGAGATTGTCCAGCGCCAGCTCAGGCCGATTGTGGCTGGGGCACACCTGGAAACGGTGGCGATGGAAGTGGCCAGCCGAGCGTTCCAGGTGGAGGATCGCCTGGAGATGGTGGAGGAGGCGGTGGCGGCGGTGGAGGAAGTGGCGGCGGCAGTGGGGACGTCTATATTGATCCGGGCATTTGGAACGACCCAAGTCCACACGTCACCTGCACGGCACCTTGCGACTTCATCCTGCCACCAAAAGTCCTGCCCACTCCGACAACTATCACTTTACCACCATACACCACGGATCTTGAGATCGTCTGGACAATTAGTGGACAGACCACCCGCTCATTCCAGACGACCACTATTACACTTCCACCAATCACCACTCAAACCATCTCGTTCTACGATCAAACATTCTCCGGTGGGACAGGGTTTACCTTTAGTCCGATACCGAAGATTTATCCACCGAAGACGACTGTGACTAATGACAAAAACCCGGAAGTCACGCGCACCCTCACACCTTCGCCTTACCCAACCAAAAAACCTCAGAACGACGACGACGATCACCACTACGGCGGCCCTTTCCCACACGTTACCGTTGATATCGGACCTCCAGGTCCAATCTGTTCCGGAGGATGCGGCTTGCGATGTCAGATTGCATGCGGCGGTGGAAGCACACCTTGTATTCCTCTCATCAACTGTCCCAAAGGGTCTGATTTCCAGGACCCTGCAGACCCTGACAAGGAAAACGACGACAACGACGATGATGATGACGATGACGACGACGATCCTTCGGTGACTTGTCCCTTTGGACCCCTGGATAGTCGACCTGCTGTCAATCCCACGGAGCTTGACCCGAACGCTCAGCTTGATCTACACTATGGTGAGTACCCAGGCACGAATGACGATGATCAGAACAACAACCCGGGTGGCAGCAACCCGCCATCATCGCCGACTGCCACACCAAAGCCCACTCCGACTCCAACGCCCACGCCGACCCCAGCTCCGCCACCAGCAACTCAGCGCTTCTGGGTCTTTTACGTGCACTATATCGACGAGATCAACGAT
Organism: Setomelanomma holmii; assembly: GCA_010015745.1. Lineage (NCBI taxonomy): Eukaryota > Fungi > Ascomycota > Dothideomycetes > Pleosporales > Phaeosphaeriaceae > Setomelanomma > Setomelanomma holmii. The sequence goes on from ML978250.1 coordinate 60,228, forward strand.
TACTACGAATGGCAATTCTTCAGTATTCCTCTCACAACAACGGACTGGTCAGTCTGCGATACTGAAAACGCAGTGGTATGTTCAGACGACAGCAATGGATGCCGCAAGGCTCCTGACGGAACCTTGAGCGAGCCACCGTGGCCGAATGGCAGGTATACGGCAACACGTGGACCTGCGGATGACTGCGTGTACAGTAGCGATGGAAATGGGCCTGGGTCGCTTAAGTGTCCGAATAAGGACAGTGTGAGTTGTAAGGACGCGGGGCCGTCGAAGGAGCTTGAGTGTCCTCCTGTTATTTTTGCTGAGGACTATTATGCTGCGGTTACTTGTGACTGGTGAGATCAGGGGCAAGGCCTGATTCACATGGTAGGACGCAGTTTTAAGGAGAAAGAAGAAGTCCACAGTAAAGCTTGATCCTTTCTGTTCCTTGTTGTCATCCCGAACTTCAACTCAGGTTCGATAAGGCTAACTCTGTCATCGCGCTTGACATTTGTTGGTCTTGGGTCATGACCATCCCCTAGATTTTTCGTCGACAAGAAGTAAAAGCCAAGTATGGAAAACTTCGGTAACTTTCCTTTACCTCTGGGTCCACACTTAGAACACCGTAAGCCCCTGGTATCTCTTCTTCATATTAGGAACTCATGAGCCTGTGTCTTCATCTTCCCTTCTGGACGGATGCACACCAGCAGCAGCAGAAGGATTCATTGACGAGCGAGAGCGCTTGCGACGGCGGTTATCTCATGAGAATCAGCATCAAGATTCTAGAATCTATATCTCAAGAGCTCGTCTTACCGCGATAGAGAAAGAGGCCCCATGAAGCATGAAGAAAAGCCAGTACAATCATCGTGAGGAGCTGGAGGAGAGCGAGAACGTCGGTTTTCGTCCACATTGCTGTTCGAGAAGGGTTTTGTTAATGATGGCTTGATGCTGGTGATAAGTGCTCGTTGCGTCCTGACCAGTATCTTAACTGATGGTGTCAGGACTGGTCGAATTCATGTCTTAGAGGCTGCGTGTCGCAAGAACATATGAACGTGCGTTGTGGTAGCGCACATGCCAATGTATTTGCAGAACTGTGAGCCTCACCTACCTCCTTTTAGAAGCTAGCCAAGAATAGGACTCGGAAGACTGAAGGGCTGAAGCGAGAAAACGCTAGGAAACGTAGTATGGAATTGCAAATAGCGCTAGTCCTGTTCAGTGTCTGGAAGGCGTGGCGCGCAGGATGGAGCGACGGTCCCACTTTGGGATCAGCGGCTCCAGTCTACTTTGGGACTCGGAAGCTGCCACTGGAGCATCTTGCGTAGTCCTTTGTCGCCAAAGCCTGTATTCTACTACAGATGCTCAGCCTTCCCTCAATGTTCAAAAAATTTAAAACCCTACCCGGTGTTCCTTCAACATGTCACTCTCCAGTATTTCGCTTCCATCTCTTAGAGATCGTTCCTGGCTTGGCACACACTCAGCCAGCCTTTGCACCAAACACGCCTTCTTTATCTTCTTAGCTTCGCTATCGTAACAAGTCTTGCAAGCTGCATGCATTTAGATCATATCAGCCTCGGTAGGCATGTCGAATCTCAGTGTGGAAGCTCTCACACAATCTCCTGTGAGAGCTGGGCAGCTTGATGAAGACGCGTGTGGACGGGGCTGCCAAGAGCCCTGTTCACCCCATACAATTGACCTGGAGCGGATGGACGAGTCCCGGGAGGAGTTCTGGCAGCAGCTTGCGGCAGATACCAGACTGCACGAATTGGACGACCAGCTAGATGCACCGATATCTTCCGAGACGACTGGACTGGAAACACTCATTGGCTTGCCAATGCCGATATAACACATATCATGCGCAACTTCATATCCAGTGTGGCAGTATCAACAACACCAGAGATCCTAGAGGGCCGCCAAGCCTTCACTATGTACTCGCCAGAAGAGCAGTTGGTCAACGTGGATGGCACCATTAGCCCCTGCGTACATGTCAACGCGGATCCGTTGAATGATGGCCACAATGGGTATCGCGGTCCAAGGAATGCGCAGATATCCCGAATGATGGAAGAAGGCATTGCGAAAGATAGCTCCAGCATCAACGCTTGGCATAACACGCATTCAACCCCATGCGCCGCTTACAATCCGGCATGATCAAACGATATCGCGCCGGAGGCTATCAACTCTAATGCCTCCTCTTCCTATCTTCAGCACAACGATGCGGATGACCTGTATGGATCAGAAGATATTCAGCAGTCAGACATGGAGATGTTGCCGGGCATATCATCGTCGTACATCGTTCCGGCCTTCGATTTTGATGCTCGTAGTCGACGTGGCCAGGTCGGCCATTTCGAGCCATTTTTGGATAGTGAAACCACGCCACTGGCTGCAACAGAAGTTGGCGAAGTGTGAAGGCTTGCAGACACATCTACGTGTCCTTCATACTTCATCGTCCGGCCTGAGTTCGACTTGGCGAAGGTATGTGCGGCCATCGTCGCAACGTCCAGTGCGTCTTATACTAGCCACGATGACATTAACATGGCGCAGGCGGATGTCTCGTCATCGCTGATGGCTGGACAGGCGCATGCTCCAGAACTTGCTACAACTCAGTACATGGACATCTGGCATCCACCTCAAGGAGCTTTCGCAACGAGTCGCAAACGAGCCTTGTCCTACACAAGTCATGTCGATGAGCCTGCAGTGACCACAGGCGTCCCGCAGGAGATCGCCCGCACTTCCTGCAGCGGCGGTAGTCTCGACCACATCCATTTCTACAAAGATCCTCACTCTGAGCGTGAGTACAACAGGACGAGGAAGAAGTCTCGCCAGGTCAAAGAGAAGGCAGACTGGGCATGTTTTGGGTGCTGGGTCAGGAAGGGAAAAGTACATGTCTTCACTACCTGACCCAATGATGTCTTGCTGATTAGGTTTAATAGTGTGCACGCTCAGGTGATGGACCCTGCGATAGATGCAAAGAACTTTCGAAGCGAAATGCACATCGCACGAAGATTACATGTGATAGGCGCATGGGTTTTCCGGATCTGACCATATTCTACCCACACCTTGGTACTTTTCTCCGTAAAGTTGTGAACTGTCGATCAATTCTAACGTTGAAACAAGCATAACGACCACGGTCTCACAACCACGAGCCTCCATTGGATCCGCTATGGACTTGTTAGAGCCCATGCGCGATATTCTAGACAGCGTCGGACTCTTTCACTGGAGAAGATTCTTCGTTCGACATCTTGCTCCAAATTGGATAATCTTGATAAGTTACGGCGTCAGTCTTAGTCGATATGGAAAGAACATTATCTCCCTCAAGCCGTCCCTCCAGTCTGACATCCACGTTATTGTGACATATTACCGGAACCTGCTCGGAAAGATGCTCGAAACGTTCAACGAGACGAAGTGGTACCAGAACAAATGGAGCGCAGCAGGATGGCTCAATTCTTTGTACGAGTCCGTCTATTCTCTCAAGGGCTGTAACACTGCAGATCAGTCTGCTGTCGATCAGTGTCTGTCCATGCTCACAAACCGCATCGAGCACATCTACCTCATCTTGTTTCCGACTGATGCCCAGACCAAGAAACGGCGCTGGAATGAGCTCCAAGCACTTGCCTCAGCTTTGGCCTCGTATACGCAGACTTTTCATCTGATCCCGAAAGCATACCCGGCCGAAGATCGGCTCCTGTATAATGATTGGCCAAAGCACCCTCCTGTCCAGCCAACGGCATCTTTTTTTCCGCGGCTGAAGAAGTACGTTCCTGCCAGATTTCTAGCTCTTTGCGGATGGAATGCAGACACTTTGAGCTGTGGAGAATCGGTCTCGGTATGCATGGATAGCATGGAGAAGATTTTGGAGACACGATTTGCTTCGGATCGCAAAGTCGAATACTTGGTGGACTTAGCTCCTTGCGCCCTTTCCTTGATAACACTTCAGGTCTTCGACATCTTAGAGGAGATGAATTGGACTCTGATCCGTCCCTCAATATTGACGGCTGTCATCATCGCGTCTTCCATTCACATCATTAGTCACTTTTTGGACTCCGTGGAGGAGAACGGGATACAGCTACCTCCCACCCCTGATGACACAACGAAGCCCTACCTATCTGCCACCATGGATCGTTGATTTCACGTCAGCCGTGATCGCCAAACTTATCAGTCCGATTTCGTGAAGATTTTGAGAGCCGCAGCTCAAGCGGAGGATCCGGTGGATCCGGGGACTGTACCGTCAAGGTAATGGCCCTGTGATACACATGGGTGCGACGGAAAGGTCACAAAATTAATTCAGTTGACAGATAGAGGTAAAGTGATTTTACAGATGAACAACAATGAACCGATTCACCGCTTATGTTGCATGTCGTAATGATCATGAGCGATGAGATCAAGCTGCTATCTATCCACCTTTTGCTTCCCTCAACCGCTGCTGTACCGCCATCTTCTGCTCCCTCAACTCCTTCAGCCGCCGCACCTCCTCCAATTCCGCATCAATACGCCGCTCTTCGTCCTTGAGCGCTGCAATATCTTCAGCTGAAAGCTGGCGCTGCATGATACTTCTGTTTGGTGCCAGAGAAGCAGGGTAAAGTTCTTGTATTTCTCCCTGTTGATGCTGCACTGGAGACGCGTATTGTTGCTGTACGGGAGGCGCGTACTGTTGTTGTATCGGCGGCTGGTAGTCCTGTTGAGGCTGGTAGTCCTGTTGAGGCTGGTAGCCATATGTAGGACTTGGCACTGAAGCATATGGCAGTTCGTTGGCATCCATTTCTGACCTGGCGGTTGGTGAATGGAGCTCTGCAGTATGTTGAGTTGAGCCATAAAGCTCCGCGTCAGCTTGATGGGAGCCGTAGAGCTCTTGGTGTTTCTGATAGGGGGTGGAATGCAATACAGCCTTGTCACTTGGTGTTGGGTGGTACATTGGCACTGCATGTCCGTCTGCCTCCTGAGGAACGTATGGACTGACTGGTATCGTCTCGCTGTGCAACTCTGGCTTCGCTGGTAAGCCATGAATCGGCGGCTGCCCGACTTCCTTCTCGTTAGACTCCACACCCGTTGTACCACTTGCCTGCATCTCTGGACTGCTTGATTTTTGGCGGCGTCTGCACATAGCCATCCTCCCACTCCCTCTGCCACTCCTCGACACTCGGTTGCGGCACACGATACACTGGTCCCCCAGAATAGGCGAGCCCCATCCACTGTTTGCCTTCGCGCTGAATTGCCTCATGAAAGTCCTCCTCACGCTTCTGGTGCTCACCTTTGCGTTGTCGAACCGCGCGCTCATGCTGCAACATACGCCGAGCTCTATAGTAATCGCAGCGAGAACAACGAGCAAGATAAGCGCGTGATAGATGCAAACCCACCACCCGCCCCCTCCCACCGTCGGAAGAGATTTCGTGACATGTGTCATGAACGGAGGTGAGGTAACACTGAGATTCGCATCTTTCAAAGTTGGGATTTCGAAAGTGGATGATTGAGTCGTGACTACTCAACAAGATTAGTATATAATAATGGACTCGGAAGCGCAGCACTTACCTGGAAGGCGGTCATAAACCATGAGCCTTAGCTCCTTCGGTAGACCAAGGAATCGGAATACTCCAGAAGTCATTGCAAAAGACGTATGTAGCAGAATTATTCGGTCGCGAGAGTACGTTGCTTATATAGAGGACGTGAGTGAAGTGCAGAGGTTAGCTTGAGCGACAGGGAGGGTAAGAGCGTTTGACTAGCTGCGTCACAAGGTGGGTGCATCGTTCGCACTTTCCTCACCCTGCGAGATGCTCTCACCCGGCTCTTTGTAGATATATCCATTCGCCTATCTACTCTACTCTCAATGGTAAGATAAGGAGTGATAGTAAAACATGAGCGACCCGTTTCCGCATGTGCTTGCTCATACGCCGCTGGCTGTATAGATGCTGACCTGAAACTCCTTCGCTCGATGTGATGCGTCAAATCCAAATGACCTCCCAAAACACCGCATATCACCGAGACGAGCTGCGCGACGCTCTTGACATATACTGGGCGCATTCCTAGGAGATTCGTTTTCCGTGATCCGTTCCCGTCAACGCCTTATAAAGAGCTCGCCTCACTGCTGAAGATACTTCCCAGCTCTTCTCGTAGCCGTCTATGAGCTTCGCGATCGAAGCCCTCCTAAGACAGTCGCCTCCTGAATGGCTCCTCAACTTCCTCTTCTTTCTCTTCATTGACACGCAATGTCAACCATGCGGCTACTAGAGCGCAGATGCCGCCGAAGCGGAGAACCCAGGCTACGCTATCATCTCCTGGTACTCCTCGTGGCTTCTGCAGAAGTTTGAACATGACTGCGCTTACTAGCGTGGCAATGACTTGTGGCGCTGCAATGGCGACATTGTGAATACCCAAAACAACACCAGCTGAATCAGCTTCACCCGACGCTTCGTCTTCTCCAGCTGCGATGAGCTGCGACTCCCTGTCACGTGGGCGGATGATACCCCGACGAATGGCATCACGCTTCGATACCTCCGAAGAAATGATGGCGAAGGGTGCCCAATTCGTAATACACCACGGAATGCCGATTGCACCGACGAGTAACGTGGCGCCCAGAGTCGACTTGATGAAAAAGGTAAGGACCATCAGAATGGCAAAGGCAATATGCGAGAAGAACCAGGCGCGACGGAGGGTAAGCGACTTAATCTGAAGGACGTCCAGAGATTGAGAGACTCGCTCCATGAATGTCCTTGGGTTGCCCTTTGGAGTGTGAGACAAAGCAAAGTAGCCTGAGCCACCCATGGAGTGAGGTGTTGCGGGCGTCATTGGAGTGGCAGGTGTCTGGGGTCGATCGGGTTCTGGAGCTTGAAAGGTAGGAGGAATAACAAATGGCAGGACAACCGAGGCGCCAAATGTGACGACTGCAAATAGCAGCAATGCCCTTGTGCCAATTCGTGTAGCATCCTCCCAGATCTCATCGATCCTTTGGTCGGACAAATTCGGGTCCTTCTCAAACTCTGGGTCCACATAAATTTGGCCGACGTAAGTGGTGATGTAGAAGAGGAACGGGAACCAGCCAATCCAGGCGAGGAATTGTACTTCGCAGACACGCTTGATCTGGGGTGGAAGCTTGTGTACTGAACGGGCGAGGCCTTTGAAAAACGCGATCACTCCTGCTTCTGTTTCAGCTGGGGCGGGGTCCCACGTCGGATCACGTTCGGCGCAGGTGCTGACGCTGACGCCCACCGTGAGGGCCATGATGAATGAAGCGATAGCGCACAACACCTTGAACTGGGTATTGCCAAGCCATGGAAGGTATTCAGGAAGCTTGATGTATCCGGCGAGGTACCCAGCAATGTTGCCAATGCCTGCAGATCGCATCAACCACGCATTGGCCGATTCTTGTTGATGTGTTGGGGCAACGTCGACAATATAGGCTCGAACACCGGCTTGGACTAATCCGGAATTAGCATAGACCTTGGCTGCGAACCAACTTCGTATACTTACTGACGTTGATAGCGAAATCCAGCACGTATACGAGCAATACGGCAAAGAGCATAATGCAAGTCTTTACCCCAGCGGAATCTGGATTTCCACCGAAGATGCCCAAGAAGCCACCAACAATCTCCTTGGCCCAGGCAAGCAACATGAGAGACACGATGGTCGCTGCAGCCCCGCCAACGATGAATGGCCTCCTTTTTCCCCAGCGCATTCGACAGTTGTCACTCTTGAGACCGACATAGGGCTGAACGAGGACACCGGAGAGAGGACCAGCAATCCAAACGAGGGCAAGCATCGACTTGCTGAGGCCGAGGGACAATAGGTAGGGCTGTGAGAAGTTAGACTTCGTCGTGCCTGTATAGTTTATGCTCACTTACCGAGCCATTCGAGGTCTCGACGGACCAGCCTATTTGCAGTCCGAGTCCGCCAAACGTGAGTAAGAACAAGAACCAGCTGCTCTTGGTCTCCTCAATCTGGTGTTCTCCTAGCCAGTCATCGTCGTCCAGAGGCGACATGGTCTCCTTCAGCAGCGGGTCGATTTCCCGCGACATCCTGCGCGGCGGCATGAAGGGCGAGTGCTCCGTGACTTCGTCTATAAAGTCGACGTGGGGTCTTCCTTCCGTAGTGGGACGGCCCCCGCCGAGTGAGTCGCGACCGAACGAGACGAGTTTTGGGCGGGGTCGCGGGCGTTGTGGAGGATTAGTGTCGAGTTTTGGGGGTTCGCGGGGTGAAGCCAGCGGAGAGGGTGAGGGCGAAGAAGCCCCGTTGGGCCGCGAGGACGACATGGCTGCGGTCGCGGTGCGGATTGTGCTGCGATGGCTGAGGCTCGCGCGACGTGGACTGACCCTGGTGGTTTTACTGCTGTCAGGGCCACACAAAAGCTGATTGGCAGGCACGTAGGTCGTTCACTGGTTGAGTAGGGATGTTGGGCGTGGGGGTGATATGGCGAGAAGTAGTCTATACAAAATGCTAGGTGCTGTTCAAGTAGCGTGCCATGTCTGCACCAGAGTGTGCCACCGAGGAAACCACCGAGTGCTGGCTAGAACGCCTGGGGGAGGGTAGTAGGAAGAGGGCAGGAGGAGGGCAGAGCGGACTAATATTGCGGGGTGTGTGTGAGTCTATAAGAGGCGGTGTAGGTCAGGTGGTCTATTCCAGGCCGTCCGTGGAGGAAGGGAAGGACCTGTTGTGTGATTCCTGGACGATGTCATGCAGCCGCAGCCTTGAGAAACGGCTGGACTGTGCGATGACGTTGGTGCATTTGGGCAGTCTAGTGGGGATGCTGGACCCCAGCCGCTCGCCTAGGCCCGAAGCGCGAGCGGCGGCTTGGTGAAACGGGCACCGGGGCCGACCACCTGCGCGCCGCAGTCGAGCATCGCAGCATCAGGAGCTGCTCTCTGTCGCCTCTGTATAGCTTCAGCCCATTGTTGCCGTCTTGTTATACCCCCGCATACCTGTCCACGTGCGCGCCTCATCGGAACCCGCGCCCCGACTGCCGCCTACGCTTCGCGCTACGTTGCCTTACGTCCCAGCGAACACGCCCTGGGAGCCCCGGACTTTGAGCAGCCACCTTGCACCTGCGACCTACGACCTGCCCGCACACATTCGCACACACGCATCGCGACTGCGAAGCTGATGATCTCGCGACGGTGAGCACAGCATGGCTTCGACGCTGGGATGGTGGGCTGTTGGCGAGATACTCAGTACGCGCCCCAGCACCTCAACAACATGTTTCACATATTTTGGATCAGATGCTGACACGATTTTGCAGAGCGAGATGCTGTTGACGCGGATCCAGACGGTTAGTCCTACACCAGCGACCTCGACCCATCCCGACTCTAATGCGACGATACAGAAGAGCCAGAGGCTGGACAGAAGGAGATATTCACATCATGGGCGCTGTCCATCCTGATCGTTCTGCTCATAATAGCGCTCTTCACGAGCTACATACTACACACACGGAAAATACAGGCAGTGCACGAGACAGTCTTATCCATCTTTGCTGGTACGTCAAACACAGAAGCCTCGGCACCGTGGAGTCGCATTAGCTGCAACTTGCATAATGGATGACAGCAGGGCCGTTTTCTGCCATCGAGAACGCGAACCCGATCATCGATCCATAGCGGGGTGCTACGCGCATGCGGCGGCTGCCACGGCCCTAGCCACTGCTCGTGATCGCACCACGCTATGCCAGCTCGCTAACACCGTTCAGGTATGGTCGTTGGCCTCATCCTACGACTGACAGCAGTATCCTCGGTGCGAGATGTCGTTAGCTTCGACTATCAGATGTTCTTCAACCTCCTACTACCTCCAATCATTCTTTCCGCGGGCTACGAGTTACATCAAGTGGGTACTCCGAGGTCAACGTTCACGTACAGTTGCTAACCAATGACAGGGGAATTTCTTCAGACACATTGGCGCTATTCTTACCTTTGCCTTCGCAGGCACGTTCATATCAGCACTCGTCCTCGGTCTCATCCTCTTTCTATGGACCAGGATACCACTCGATGGCTTCCAGATCAACTTCGTGGAAGCCATGTCAATTGGCGCCACGCTCTCCGCTACTGACCCAGTTACTATCCTCGCCATCTTCGATACATACAAGGTGGAGCCGAAGCTGTACACACTCATCTTTGGCGAGTCCATTCTGAATGACGCTGTTGCTATTGTCCTGTTCGAAACCGCGCAGAAGTACAAAGATGGTGCAGAGTCTCTGGGCATAGTCAGCCTGTTCGAGGCCTTTGGCATCTTCTTTGGCGTCTTCTTTGGAAGTCTGTTCATTGGTGTCATGGTAGGCATCGGTGCATCGCTAATGCTGAAGTTCACATATGTCAGGCGATTCCCCAAGACGGAGAGCTGCCTCATCATCCTCATTGCATATCTGACGTACTTCCTCTCAAATGCTATTCACATGTCTGGCAAGTTGGTACCTTCTTATGGGAGGAACACCTGACTAACATGATAAAGGCATTGTGTCGCTGCTCTTCTGTGGTATCTGCCTGAAGCACTATGCTTACCACAACATGTCTCGTCGAACCCAACTCTCGACCAAGTTCTTCTTCCAGATCACGGCGCAGTTGTCAGAGAACTTCATTTTCATCTACCTGGGTCTATCACTCTTCACCGACGACAAGTTAGAGTACAAGCCTCTGTTTATCCTCATCACAGTGGCTGGAATATGTGCAGCTCGATGGTGTGCAGTCTTCCCCCTGTCAAAGCTCATCAACGCCATATCTCGATACCGTCAACGCCGACGCGGAGAGGAGATCGTGGAAGAGATTCCGTACCCGCATCAAGCGATGATCTACTGGGCTGGACTTCGCGGTGCAGTAGGTGTCGCGCTCGCAGCTGGACTGACTGGCAACAATGGCGCCACGCTACGAGCCACTGTGCTAGTCGTAGTCGTTTTGACAGTCATCATATTCGGTGGCACCACGGCACGTATGTTGGAGATCCTGGGTATTCGGACAGGTGTCGTGGAGGAGATAGACTCAGATGATGAGTTCGACATCGAAGTGGTCAGTGGTGGGACATACGCACGCAATAAGGGTCAAGGAATTGGTCACATTCCGAGGCCGAGCCAGAATGGCTTCACACTGAACAACGTGAACGGCCAGGAAGGAACCTACTCAAGTGGTTCCTTTGCACGAAGCCCGCCGGCGCGGCCAAATGGTTTCCCTACTCGTCGAAACTCGAGCCGACCACGTCGCGAGGATGGTGCTGATCAGGGACTTCTGAGTCCAGGCGACAGCGGTTCTGCCGATGAGGACGACAACGATCTCGACCTCCCACCCAACGCGCGCCGCTCACCAAACCGAAAACCATCACCTCTGGGCTTCGCTACTGAGCCATCGCCATATCCGACATCGGGCAACCGAGCAGAAGAATCGAGCGCGGCTGAAGGATCGAGTCGGGTGGCGACAGCTACGGGTGCCGTAAAGCAGTTGTTCAACGAGTTGAGCCACGACCCAGCGAATGCCTTCAAGCAGATAGACGATGGCTTCTTGAAGCCACATCTCTTGCTGGACCCAGGCAAAGGTCCTGGGCCGAACAACGTTTGATTGTAGGATTATGTAAAGGGAGCATTTTCGGCGTTAAGAAACAAGGTCATCGCAATACCGCTTTTCATGTTGCAAGAGCAATTTCCTGGCTCAAGTCGAGCCACTGCCAATGGCGTTTGTGGTCTATATGAAATCAGGCATCGCACTTCTCCGTCGTACAGCATCCGGCAATAGGTGGACCAGTCGCCGTTAAGGGGTGTGGGAAGAATACCTTGCTCCCCTACATCACCCATGCAACGTCAATTTGCGCGCATGGCGGCGTTCGCGGTCATTCTACGGTTGATCTGCGCGCGATGTGACACAGAAATCTACATAGCCAGAGTGTTATAGATTGTAATGGATTTGGTAGCGAAGACGATTCATGTACGCATTTTGACGCACTCATTACAATTATCCCGAAACCATCAAGAGTTACTATTCCAAGGGCAAGCCGACCTCAGCACGCCGATCACGACCCACATGTCGTCCTTTCAAGCTTAAAAAGTCTCCTCAGACGCGAGGCTTGCGGGACATTCTTTGAGGCTTAGGTACATTAAGCAGGTCGCGAAGCTTGGCGCTAGGAAGAATGTGGTACAGCCAAGACGCTATGACCCCACTTTAATCTAGGGTGCTTTCTAACATCAAACATCGATTTTCATCCAACCACTGACACACCATCATCACAGCGATCTCACTTCTTGGCCGAATGCATTTATCCACCCACTGACACGCGCCATTCCAATTGACGCCGACTCATCACGGTATTTGGGCCTCACAAGAGAATGATTAGTGCTAGGGTACCACGCGTTGTTGGAGCGCCTCAACATGATGGCTGGAGGATCAATACCAGACGCATTGCCATACAAAACATGCCTTTGAGCAGCCGTCTCTTGTATCGCTCATGTCTAGACACTAATCGTGGGTCGACGATGGAAGCCTCCCTAGATGGATGCTCATCGGCAGCTTTCACAATAAAGTCTATCACATCTGGGACGATCAAATCGGAGCATGCCCGGGTACACAAAATGAAAGTTTAACACAATCAACGAGCAAGTTAGTGGAGTCACAAGCATCGTAAATGAGAGCTCACCTACCTGCGCATCAACGTGCGGAAGATTGTTGCCTTTGAGGCGACACTTTCGTATCCTGTTATCCAGAACTTGAACATGCGCACCGCTTTGGCACCATTTTGCATCCCTCTTCGAGAAGCCTGCCAATTCCGCTCATCTCCATCTCATAAGCCTATCACGCAATCTGTCACATCGGAATCGAGGCTTGGTATTGCGTGGTAGCCTGGTAAGCTACCTGCCAACCCCCTCAAATGTCGCCTGCATCAGGGTAAATGCGAGATTATAGAGCCTCCGAGATCGCCATTAATCAGAGGCTACTGTCATGCGCACCGCGAAGACTTTCGAGAAGACTTTTTCTATGCGCGCAAACCGGGTCAGCTTCATGTACCTGCTTGGTACCTTGTATGAGCCTGCTCATCCTTCATCTAGACTAAAGGCAGGATATTACGGAGGTCTTTGAGCATGCCTTTTCGGTCCGCTAGCAATCACCACTGCTGGTGAAGATAGCCATGGAGACTCATTCAAGGTAACAACCTGATTGCGCTACCTGCGGCATCAGCTCTCGGCGGCTGCGGCCAAGTCCGACGTCACTAAACTTTCGCGCCAGGCTTTCTTCCGACTTCAGTGACTTTCGAGTACGTTCGCGGCGTATGGTCGAGTGTCAGGTCTCGTGGCGCGCACAAATTCACAGGTTTAGTGCAAGACCGCCAATGGCAGGATCTGCAAGAGGCTCAATATGGCCGCGTGGGGATTTGCGGGGTAGTAGTCCCGAACGTTAATGTCCCTGCGAACAAAGCTGTCTCGAGTTAATACTCATCTATGCCCATGCAAGGCACTCTTCGAAAGAGGAACAACCACCGCACGCCACATTTGAGCGAGTACTGCAGCCGCCATGCGAAGACAACAGACAATGAAGCGTCGTCGATTGAGTTTCGATCAACACGACCGAGTGTCAACAGTCCCAGGAAAACTCACATGAGAAGTCGAGGACAATACTGTGGAAATTATAAGACCAGCAAAGCGTTCCATGCGTCGCCACCAGCGGGATTAAGCCTTCACCAGATCATTGTCCCAAGTCATTTGACCAATATTCCGCGATAGTAGACCTCCTTAACACTTCCATTCGATCTTCATCTAAGCCTCATCACATGCACGCTAACTTGCAGGAGCGCAAAGCACCATCTACGGCCCCTGTTACCGGGCCTGCTTCCTGATGAGCCAAAGTGTTAACACGCACATGTGGCGTTAGATACTCGCACGGTACCCTTCGGTACGCCAATGCAGATATAAGAGGCTCTTCGAACCCCAAGCCTTTCGATATCGGCACCTCCAACCATTCACTCACTATCGGTCGACATCATGAAGGGCCTCTTCGCTGTCGTCCTGGCAGCCGCCACCTCGAGCGTGCTCGCCGCTCCCTCTCCCGTTGAGCAGGGTCCCATCACTGCTCGCGCCGCTGCTGCCTCATGTGCTACTCCAGTCACTCTTACCGGCAACCCCTTCTCCGGCCGCAAGATCTACGCCAACAAGTTCTATTCGTCTGAGGTCATCTCGGCTGCTTCTGCCATCTCTGACAAGGCTTTGGCTTCTGCTGCTGCCAAGGTTGCTGATGTCGGAACTTTCCTCTGGATGTGAGTAGGAACAGACTATGAAAATAGGAACACAAAACTGACCAGCTCAGCGACTCCCGCGACAAGATCACGGTTGTTGAGGATGGCATCAAGGACGTTCCCTGCGACCAGATCGCCGCTCTCGTCATCTACGATCTACCAGGTCGTGACTGTGCTGCCAAAGCTTCCAACGGCGAGCTTCCCGTCGGTAGCGTAAGCACCTACAAATCGGAGTACATTGACCGTAAGTCATTTTGTGTTCCCCTCAATCTCAATACTGCCGAGCTGACACATATCTAGCCATCGTAGCCATCTTCAAGAAGTACCCCAACACGGCCATTGCCCTGGTTATCGAGCCTGATTCCCTCCCCAACTTGGTCACCAACAGCGACCTCCAGACCTGCAAGGACTCCGCTTCCGGATACCGTGAAGGTGTAGCATATGCGCTGAAGCAACTCAACCTGCCCAACATCGCTATGTACATCGATGCTGGTCACGGAGGCTGGCTCGGCTGGAACGATAACCTGAGTACGTCTATAATCCCTTTACCTCCCCGCCACCCCCATTCCTTCAACACAGAAAACTAACAGTAGAACACAGAGCCCGGCGCCCAAGAAATCGCCACTGTATACAAGAACGCCGGCTCCCCCAGTCAAGTCCGCGGCTTCGCCACCAACGTCGCCGGCTGGAACCAATGGGACCTTTCTCCCGGCGAATTCTCCGGAGCCTCAGACGCGCAGTACAACAAAGCCCAAAACGAGAAAACCTACGTCGAGCTCTTCTCCCCCGAGCTCAAGTCCGCTGGCATGGCCAGCCAAGCCATCGTCGACACGGGCCGCAACGGCGTCAGCGGTCTGCGCAAGGAGTGGGGTGACTGGTGCAACGTCAACGGCGCTGGCTTTGGCGTGCGTCCTACCACGTCGACTGGCTCGTCTCTTGTCGACTCGTTCGTCTGGGTCAAGCCGGGTGGTGAGTCAGATGGTACCAGCGACTCGAGCGCTACTAGGTACGACTCGTTCTGTGGAAAGGACGACGCCTACAAGCCGTCTCCTGAGGCTGGTGCCTGGAACCAGGCGTACTTTGAGATGTTGGTCAAGAATGCTAAGCCTGCTTTTTAAGCGGTGAGGTGTCGCGACTGGCATGAAAGGAAAGGAATTTGTACATAGATTCATGAGGACTGGACAGGTGGGAGGTAGTGCTAAAGCTGAACTTCGCTTCGCTGTCAATATCTAGCTTGAGAATGAGAACGATCGTTATCTGAACATGTTTGCTTTACGCACGTATAATACGCAGTCCTTGAGGAACATCCAGGATGAGTAACAAAGGGCGAGTCTCAGAATCAATTGGCTTGGCTGAGTATTCACCCACGCAGCCGTGCAAGACATTTCGCTCCTTACCTCGCGAGTAACTTTTGGCTGCGGTATGTTGACTTGAAAGCTCATCTCATGTCCGCCGTATGTGGCGTGAGGTATGAATTGCAAGTCTGATGGCCTGCGTCGTACGCGATGGCTTTGCCATTGTGAAGACAAGAAGTCATGAACATGCTATGTCTAGTGAAGCGAAATCGATCATTGAGTCGAAATAGAGGAGTGGTTGAACTTCTTTGTGGGCAGCACGCCGCGAGAGAACTCCGGAGGAGAGAACGTCGTGAAAGAAAACGCCATAAGAAAGCCAAGTCCATCAACTTAGGAACAAACCCCGTCCCTGTCCATCATACTCTTCGCTTGCCAAACTACGTCTCCTCCCAATCCTCATTCCATTCCAGATCGCAAAGTTGCTCAAAGTCGCCGTATTCTTCAGGTCTAGAGGACGGATCAGTCTGTGCCGCCTGTGCGATTTCATCCCGGATGTCTTGCAGTTCAGCGCCGCGCAAACATATTGGTACCTTTATACTCCCCACGGTCTAGCGTTTCCTATGAAGCGGCTCAGAATCGTCACCATCATGTTTCGAACGAGCGCCGCTCCCATGCAATCAAGGTGCAGGCTCACCGCAATGATTGCAGTCCCGGCTAACGACGATATATGAACAGTGCCCAGCGCTCGATGAAGTCCTTATGGAGACAAAAAGCGGTCCGACCATAAGGGGGAATGGAATTTGGATGTCGGCCCCTAAAGATGCAAATCCGAGTTCGGCATCCTCGTTGTCGCTGTCGTCTCCAATGTCCTACTCGATCCGATGCACATGATTGTGGATGATGTAAGCGAATGTGTCCGTCAGGCCATCGTGGCGTGGCAAGCTCGCGCTATCGATGACGAACCGAAGAGGCTCGACCCGTAGAATGTCTAGTTTGGCTTTCATGATGGGTGTGGCCTCGATGTTGATGAGACGACAGGTAGATAGAAGGGCTACGGGCAGATATTTGACAACGGGAGCGAAGGAAGAGTCGCTTGACTTTTTGAAGGACCAGTCGGATGTCCTTTCGTAGTCGAAGAAGAGACCTGCCCCACCAGCGCGGTCGGTAAACGTGTGATGGCGGGTGGTAGTGGTGACCTCCTTGTACACCATGACGCGGAGCTCGGCAGGAAGGTCGAGAAAGTGGAAGCCTTGGGTGGACTGAGTGTCCATTGTGTTGACTGGCTGCATTAGGTTGATTGTTGAGAGGTGTTGTGATTTGAGTTTACAATAACAGGCACTGTGGAGAGAGGGTTTGGAACATGTAAGCAAAGAGGAGGACAGGTTGCGTTAGTCTACAGTGACTGACTAACTGAAGCATAGGCACAGTCATTGTGCTCAGAGAGCGCGGCAGTCCGGCCTCGTTCAGACCTGCGCACTTTCACCATTGCGTTCCGCAAAGTCCTTCGGGTCCAGTCATTCACCCAGGCTAGAAACATGGCAGTCACTTAGAAAGTCGTGAGATATGGAGCGATTGACATGGTAACGACAGCCAAGGGCAACAGGAGTATCGGCTCGGGTCCAAGATGTTCTACCGCGACTTGTTGAGGGTACTGAGTGTCGGGCAGGGTACCGAAGGAGTACGATGGTTGTCAATGCACAATGAGTCTCCATGACTTTGTCGTCCGCAAGGTTTGTGATTGTGGCGTCTTGAAGCTCTGTTGTGTGTTGTGACGCGTGTCGCGCCTTCCGATTTCGAATTTTCGAGTCTTGTGTCATGTGAGCACGCACGTGAGGTGAAGCTCACTTTGCAAGTGCGACGCGGCGACCTCGTGCTTCACCTCACCTCTTCTACTTCTTTAATCTCGACCGCTATCGTGCTAGTCGCATACCTCGTCGCTATGGCGGCGGACATTAGCCACGATGGATGCGAACTTTCGAGCCTCGAAAATTTACCCACAGAAGTGATTCAAGACATACCAAAGTACCTCATACGAAAAGATACCCGCGCCAATGGCCTCAATCGACCGTCCGACAGGAAGCAATCATTTACTGCAGCTCATCTCACCAGATTGCGTGCATCCTCCAGGACTATGCAGGCCAAGACAGAGTACGTGCTCACCTAATGCTTCTCAGCGAAAAACGTCCGATTCCATCGCTACTCACTGAAGCGGCTTCTGCAGCTCGCTCGATCCAAGAAGTACGCTCCGCTAATTGAAGAACTTACATTTCTTCCGTTGTGGGATGTATGGCACAATATCAGTCCGAATCTGGAGAACTGGCACGCCACCGACCATTGGCAATTGCAAACCATGATGCATGATACCGTATTGGTGCAGTTGCAGACGAGGTATTCCACCGAGACCAGCTTGTTGATACTTGCCTTACGCGAGTTCACAAATCTTCGTACCGTCGATATCGCACCGGCGCTCCAGGGGCCAGCCTCTGCGCATGCAAGGAGGCATAGCTTGCTCCAGCATCCTCCAACGATGATCATGGCGGCGGTCATGGAAGGCGTAGTGAGCTTGAGCCATCTCAACTTTGCAGACGATCGAGTGCGCTCCAGCGAAGGTATGACACCGCGGGTATTGAGCAGCTTTACTCGAGGAGACGGAGACTTGAAACATTTAACATCTCTTCATCTAGTCTTCACGAGCCGCAGCTGTAGGTGCAATACCAAAGATGAAGCGATAGATTGCGTACTGACATGACTTTAGTGGGTCCGATGCCGTGTTCCGGCCTTGGTGCGCTGCTAATTATTGCGTCAAACCTCAATAAGCTGTCGCTCTCTCTAGATCGAGCGAGTCTTGCTGAGCATGATCAAATTGTCAATTCACACGGCTACAAAGCGTTCACAGCGCTAGCAAAGACTCCCTTGCCTGGCCTCCGCCATTGCGAACTCAAGGGCTGGGATTTGCCTGACCATCTCCTTCGAGAATTCCTTTCCGGCCAGCACGATATACTCCATCATCTCGAGCTCAAGGACTGTACAGTCCTTGGCGATTTTTCAAACGTTCTGCGGGCCCTTCTGGAATCTAGATCACTTCGATCTTTGAAGTTGCATCTATTGGGATGGGACTTCGAGCGGGTGATCTTCCCGCACACAAGCGAGGTGTACGAGCTCATCTTGGACTGGGAATGGGTCGCGATCAGTCCAATGTTCTGCACCACGAGTTTATCGCCATGGCAGGATTGGGACGAGAGTCTACGCGTGATCATTGCCGACATGGCGGTAACAACAACCCTGGTATCACCTACCGCAGATGATGCTGTGAATTGGTTTGGCCTCCCTCCCAGCTGAAGAGAATGGTGAAATACAGGAGCCCTGTGTGGACAAAGGAAAGGGGTTCCACAGTGTGGCAGGTGAAGGTGCGAGGTGGCAGACAAAAAGAAGAACGGAAGGGCATCACTGACGTAGATTCACTTACGAACCGCGATCGCCAGCATCGTAATGAGCTGCGCTGGGCTCGAGGAATTCACAGTCCTTATTGCCCAGAACATGCTCCTCATTGAAATCATATTAATATGATGCTCATGTCTTTCGTGCTGACCATGGAGTTCGGTGGTGGAGACGGGATGCGCTAGTGCGCGCGCATGGACTCCCTTCCGTCCCAAGCTCGGTGCGCATGCCAAGCTCGTAGCAAAATTGATCCCCGGCAAAAGTTCGAAAAACTTCGAGCTCGCCAACATCGTCCATTGCACGTCCGCTTCCGACCACAATCACAGCAATGGCGCTCGTACAGACGAATCCGGACGCGTATGTCATCAAGCCCGAGGCTGCGGCGCCTGCGATTGACACCAGCGACTGGCCGTTGCTGCTCAAGAACTACAGCGAGTGTATGTACCAGCTTTTCTGTGGCTTCGTGCAACCGGCTAACAAGTCACGTAGTGCTCGTCCGCACATCGCATTACACTCCCATTCCCCAAGGATGCGCACCTTTGTCGCGTGACATCAAGTCGTACATTAGTTCAGGAGTGATTAATCTCGACAAGCCTTCGAACCCTTCCAGTCACGAAGTCGTCTCATGGATCAAGCGCATGCTAAGGTATGAACGGCATCTTTGGAAAGTGCCTCAACAACAGCCGCTGATTGCTCATACAGAGTCGAGAAGACTGGCCACAGCGGTACTCTTGATCCCAAAGTCACAGGCTGCCTCATCGTCTGCATCGACCGCGCAACCCGTCTCGTCAAGTCGCAGCAAGGAGCCGGAAAGGAGTACGTATGCGTCATTCGCCTGCACGACAAGCTGCCCGGCGGCGAGGCGCAATTTGCGCGCGCTCTCGAGACCCTCACCGGTGCACTCTTCCAACGCCCGCCGCTCATTTCCGCCGTCAAGCGCCAACTTCGTATCCGAACCATCCACGAGAGCAAATTGTACGAGTTCGACAATGAGAGGCAATTGGGGGTGTTCTGGGTGAGCTGCGAGGCTGGAACATATATTCGTACGCTCTGCGTGCATCTCGGTCTTTTGCTCGGTGTAGGGGCGCACATGCAGGAGCTCCGCCGTGTGCGAAGTGGAGCCATGGACGAGACGAAGGATTTGGTCACTCTTCACGATGTCCTGGATGCACAATGGCTACACGACAACAACCGCGACGAGTCGTACTTGCGCCACGTCATCTCACCTCTTGAGAGTCTGTTGACGAGCTACAAGCGTGTTGTTGTCAAGGACAGCTCGGTGAACGCCATCTGTTATGGTGCCAAGCTGATGATTCCGGGTCTTTTGCGATTCGAGAAGGGCATTGAGATCCACGAGGAGATTGTTCTGATGACCACCAAGGGCGAAGCCATTGCGCTCGCATATGCACAAATGTCGGCTGTCGAGATGTCCTCATGCGACCACGGTGTTGTTGCCAAGATCAAGCGTGTCATCATGGAGCGCGATCTTTACCCTAGGAGGTGGGGCATGGGTCCAGTTGCGACTGAGAAGAAGAAGATGAAGGAGGCCGGTACTCTCGACGTAAGATGGTCTTGCACCTTTAGAAAGTATCATGCTAACCTTCACAGAAATTTGGACGGCCGAACGAGAAGACTCCAGCCAAGTGGAATGCCGAGTACAAGGACTTCAACAGGACAGATGACGGAACATCACAGCCTGTGGCCGAGACCACTTCCAGATCTGAGGTTCTCGCTGCGCCTGCCATCCCGTCAGCTGGCATCACAGCTTCTGAAGAAGCTGAGGCCGAGGCGGAAGTCGAAGGCAAGAGCAAGAAGCGCAAGAGCCGGGACGAGGATGATGAAACGCCTGAGGACAAGGCAGAGCGCAAGCGCAAGAAGAAGGAAGAGAAGGCTGCGAAGAAGGCTGACAAGGCTGCAAAGAAGGAGAAGCGGAAGAGCAAGGGCGGCGACGACGATTCTGACTGAGCGCCCATTGTACGAGTGGATGATGTTCTCAATCAGCAAACACCACGCCAATGTTGTCGACTGTACAGGTGCTGTGTACTGCTAGCAAGCACGCATCACAACACCGTCTTATCTTTGGATACCTTGTCAATGTAGCATACGGAGAGCGCGTGTGGGAACGGCGTTTTTGGATTGGCATAAAGGAGTCTGGCGCACTAAAATTACTGCGACACGACGGCGGATTAGCCATCGAAGGGCGATTCAGCCATGTTCTAGTCATATCGATGCAATTCTTCATATTCAAATAGTCTGTGTCCACAATAAATCATTGCATTTACGTCGAAGAATGCGTACCTCGACAGCGTTTGGCGTTGTGAAGCATTAGTGTTACCTTGAAAGAAGGTTCTCGAAGCTTCTAAGCGTTGACGTCGGCGGTCTCCCCACCATGTCGTTTGGCCGCACGAGCCAGCTTTGACCGCTGTCGTTAGACATCATTCCATAAAGCAACCACTCCTCTACTTCACACACACGAAACACGAAGAACTCTTGACGCGCACGCGAGATAACTAACCTTCTCTCGTATATTTAATTGCCCAAAATGGTCAAAGAGACCAAGCTCTACGATTCGTTAGGTAAGTTTGCTTTTCCATACCCCACCTGCCTGAGGCTTGAAGCTCAACGGCTAAGCGCATATGCTCCAGTACTGACACAACCTCACAGGTGCATCATCAACGGCGACGCAAGATGAGATTAAGAAAGCGTATCGCAAACAAGCACTGAAATGGCATCCCGACAAGAACAAGGACAATCCGCAAGCCTCCGAGAAGTTCAAAGGTGAGTGAAGCCTAGCGCCACAACCTAGTATCAGTATACTAACAGTAATT
Organism: Setomelanomma holmii; assembly: GCA_010015745.1. Classification (NCBI taxonomy): domain Eukaryota; kingdom Fungi; phylum Ascomycota; class Dothideomycetes; order Pleosporales; family Phaeosphaeriaceae; genus Setomelanomma; species Setomelanomma holmii. The sequence continues at coordinate 81,934 of ML978250.1, forward strand.
TTCAGAGGTCTCGCAAGCCTACGAAATCCTTTCCGATCCCGAGAAGCGCAAAATATACGATCAATATGGCCTCGAATTCATACTGCGCGGCGGCGCACCAGCGCCAGACCAGGACGCTGGCCCAGGCAGCAATCCGTTTGAAGGCGCAGGCGGTGGCTACCCCTTCACAGGTGCAGGCGGCATGCCTGGCGGCACACGATCATTCCACTTCTCGAGTGGCGGCGGCGGACCGAACGGCTTCCACTTCTCCAATGCAGACGACATATTTTCACAATTCATGCGCAACAGCGGCGGCGGAGATGATGACTTCTTCGGGAGTGGAGGCTTTGGTATGGGTGGCATGCCTGGGAAGGGAAGAGGTGGACGCTTTTCAGGCGGACGGAGAGCACCAGAGCCTGAAGTCACCGTCGTGGAGAAGCCGCTAGCTGTGAGCTTGGAGGAGCTGTACGGCGGCACAACGAAGAAGATGAAGATCAAGCGGAAGACGTACGACTCGGACACGGGGCGACAAAGTACGCAAGATCGCATACTGGAAGTACCAATCAAGAAGGGATTGAAGGCAGGGAGCAAGATCAAGTTCTCGGATGTGGGCGATCAGGTCGAGGGTGGAACGCAGGATCTACACTTCATCGTCTCTGAGGTAAGTCACAGCTCGTCTTTATCTATTGCAAGGAGCACATGCTGACCATTGACTACAGAAAGCGCATCCACTCTTCACCCGTGAAGGCGACGATATCAAGCACATCATCGAACTCGATCTTAAAGAAGCCCTCACCGGCTGGCGGCGGACTGTTCAAACAATCGACAGCAAACAACTGAGCGTAGGCAGCGGAGGACCGACAGGACCTACATGGACAGAACGATACCCGAACCTCGGCATGCCCAAATCGAAAAAGCCGAATGAACGCGGTGATTTCATTGTTGGTGTCAAGATCAAGTTCCCAACAAGCTTGACGAGCCACCAGAAGGAGCAGCTTAAGCAGATCTTATGAGCTGAGCTAGCTTGATGCTTGAGCGATCTTATTTTCCTTCACGTACATTTTATTACTCATACGTTTTGCGAGATGATCATCGCGCTCTTAGCGAGCGATTGGCGTTAAAGGTGTCTTGGGACGAATGGGATGCATCTCCTTTCCAAAGCAGCAACTGGAGTAAGCGGGGTGATGAAGCAGCCCTTGATGAAGGATGAAGAACGAGAAATGAATCCATGATAGATGAACTCCAAAACAAATAAATGTGGTCATCAATGAAACGAGCAACCTCCAATAATGCATGTGCACGATTTTGACTTCGATGATTCTACTGAAGCTCCATCCAATCAAACCGCTCGTAGCGCAATGACTAAGCGTGATATAATCACAAGCTTCCATCTCAAGTGCGACTTCCCTGCTGTCGCATTTCACCTCACTCTCACATATTCAATTTCGTGGATAACGCTCACAGATCAACACAGTTCGGCTGCGAATATGGAAGATCACGCGCTACCTGCAGCTGATATGCATGGTGGCTTGCAGCCTGCATGCACTTTGCTTGGCAGCCTTATTGGTGCTGCCTCAGATCATCAGCCTGATCTATCCAGAATCACATCTCATGATTTGGCGCTTCATACGGTGCCGACGACATGACCGACGATTTGACCGACCCGATCGGTCGTTGGATTATCTATCCTGACCCGAGCTCGCATGACGACGCATATTGGGATACAGAGTCGGAAGGGCTCACCGACAGCGATGAGTCAGTCGCGCTGGACAGCGAGGACGACGAAATGGTAACAGCGGATTGTAAGTTCTGCGAATTGGCTATTACACGTCGTTGTGCAGATGTCAAGAAGTACGGCAAGCTTCGGCATCCAAGTATCATCTCTTTCTATAAATCACGGCTTTCGCATGGAGCACGAGCGAGATGTCGAGACTGTGAGTTGATGAACGGTGTGGTCGATCACCTTGGTGCGCCTGGAGATGTCTCTCCAATGTTAGACTTGTATTTCTATGTGGAAATCTCGGATGTTAAAGCACCACAACTGCAGATAGACTGTGATTGTCCGGGTGCTTCAATCGATCTCAGCATTACGCGATGCACTGGTACGTCTTCTCAAACCTCAGGGTATGCGCCTTTCCAGCAAGCAAAAGCCAACAAGAGTGCTTGTTTGTAAAAGCCACACCCGTGAGCATCTCGTTCATTTTCCTAATGGTTGTATAGATGATTGCTTAGATGGTGGGCCTGTCGAGCCCCTCTGATCTGTTACAGTACAGCGGCCTCTATTTCTGCAAGAAACCTTGTCGAAAGATGCATTTCACACCGTCTCGAACTGTATGCAAGATTGCCTGCAGACCCACCACCGGTGTAGCAAAGACAAGATCGCCCATCTGCCGAAGCGCGTTCTCGAAGTCACGGCCACGTCTGTTCTCCTACGAGAGCACTTAGATATACAAGCAACATGAGCTTGTCTTTCTCATTGCTGGGGCAAGAAGGGAGCAGCATTGCAACTTACTCCGGACACAGTTGATACATTGAGATCCGGAGTGGCTAGGGCGGAACTCCCCAAAACATTTCGAGATGCAGCAGAGATATTTGAAAAGCTTGGTATTCATTTTCTTTGGATCGACGCAATGTGTATAGACCAAAGCTACTATTCAATTTTGCCGTGCTGGCTGACGATTGGCAGGTATTGCACAAGACAACCTTGAGGACTGGGCGTCGGCAGCCTCTGTCATGGCAGACATATATGAAGGCGCCTATCTGACCATTGCAGCGACAAGTTCGAACAATAGTAATGGTGGTTGCTTCTCTCGATTTCGGAACAGAATCCGCGATGTCAAACTGGGAAACACTGGAATGTGCGCCAGTCGGAAATTGCCGCGTTTCCCTAAGTTCGGGTCCGGAAACACCATGACTGATTGGCCGCTTCTCAGGCGAGGTTGGGTACGCTGTTCGTTGTCTGAGTGTTCTAGAACGCGCTAACCCTCCAGTCCTAAAGGTGTGCCAAGAACGACGCCTCTCTACTCGAGTCATTCACTATGCTAAAGACCAGCTGTTCTGGGAATGTGATACCGCATTTCACTCTGAAAGTGATCCCCAGGATTGGACAAGCGGTGACCGGGGTACACTAAAGAACTTACACGATGACCCGGGGCAAAGTTGGAGGAGTTTGGTAGAGATATACTCACGATTGAAATTCACAAAGAAAGGTGATCATCTTCCTGCACTGGCCGGCATCGTGGAGCGAGAAGCACGGCGTCGAAAAGACGACACATACGTGGCAGGTATGTGGAGGAACACTTTGCTGGATGATCTAGGTTTCTCCCCATCTCGACGCAGAGTCTACATCGCATCTGTTACATCCTAGTTCGTTACCGCAAGTCATGACCGCCGTTCCTGTAGAGAAGCTCCCGACCTCACGCCTGTTGATAAACGGGTCAAGGTTGTCGCTAAAATCGTCACCGGATTCAGTCCCAAAAGAAGCATTAGCCACTCCTTCACAAGGAATGCGCTGTTCAAGCAATGCGCCGTAATGTTTCCGAATCATCCGCCGTGGACCGTGGTATTGACGATGTACCACAAAGAGCAATTCTCACTGGAGGCCGTCAAAGTCCTTTAGAGGTCATCCTGCGCTATGCGTATGCATTATCGCTAATACCTGTCGTGGTTCATGCGATGACCATTTCTTGTTTACGAAGCTGCTCCGGTACAGTATCTTTATGTCAGAATCGCTGAAGCAATGCAGCATTGCTCTCATCTTAATTGTTTAGTAAGACTGCTGAGAACAGTTCAAGATGGTCAGTGGTCGATTACAGACCTGGGAAAGCATTGAGCCACTCCAGTATACCCGTGCCCCTTACGCCCACAAGCCAGGTTGGGGTGGTCAAAACCTCCGCATTACGATCAACTACCCGACTCTTGCACGAAGGGCATCGATCAATCAATCATAGGCTCGTCATTTGCGGAGAGCAATGTTTCTGGGCTAGTACGTGCTGTACAGCTCCGTCAAGATCCTATGATTGCGATGGCTTACCGCGCTCACGACCCCATGGGCACAATGAAGAGCGATCAAGGACATACAGCTCCAACCGCGCTGCTCAGGTGGCAAACCATGATACTGAGATGACTTGCGAATGAAACGGTGTAGCTCGTGTGTTGTTGATCAGGACGTAAAGAGCACACAAACTCGACAATGACGTTTCCCAGCTAGTCGAGCTAATTAGGCTTAGTCCAATCCGCTAGCCTCAACCAATCAGAGCAATAGGCAACGCAATGCCCGCTTTGCATGCATTGCGCTTCTTTATCAAACGCCTGTGAGTCTCCTGCATACTCTGTGGGCTTGTTGGGACGCGCAGAATGATCGTCCGCTGATAATAGTCTGACTGAAACGTCGAAGTTAAGCTATAGCGAATTTATGCTTTGACCTTCGACATGCGCATCGAGCACTGATGTATGCTTCGAAGTCTGCTGGTGTAAACTTGTCGCATATATTGTTGTACTGCGTGTTTCGTTCTATCTGCTTTATGTACCAGACCAGAGCGTTTGACGATTGTTCCTAAAGTGAATTGGTTGTGTGCGAAGAAGATGAAGGAGTCTTGAAAATGTGCAAGATGAACGACGAATCTTCTCTTTCCCCTTATCTCTGTCCCTTCAAATTCATCAGATGATCTCCACTTTCAGCACTGTGAATAAGGCGAGAAATCTTTCCATGTTCTCCGCAACTAGCTCTGGATTCTTTGCTTTACGGCGTAGATGCTGCTTATCCTTCCTTGTGTACAACAACGTCCCAACTCCGAGTTTTTGGAATTGGCTCCCTGGCAACTTCTGAAGGACGAGTATCTGACTCGAACCGTACTTTTCTTTTGTATGTGCAGACATGACGAGGAGCGCAAGCGCGGCGTTAGGGTCGAGACCTTTATAGCACTCAGGGCGATCTTCTAACGGGCCACGAAGGCTTTCGAGTTGGTCAACACCATTATCTAGGACCACCTTGGATTGAGCTGGTGTATATGCTGCGACACGATTGGATAACATTGGACCCTTTAACCGAATACTGGCAGAAACCACTTTGCCCATGTTGGATGGCCCATCATGGATTACATCGAGGCTAACGAGTTCTGTTGTGCGGGTGTCGTTCTCCATCAAGTTTTGGAATCTGACAGGATTTTGAGAGCAAGCCCAGGACCATGATGGGATGCCGGGCGTAATCCCGTAGCACAGGCTCGAAAGCCACCAGAGACTCTGATCTCCAAGGTCATTGTCTCAAAAGTGTATGCAGAATGCGCGCTGCGTTCTCAATCTTTTCGTGCCGCTAACAACGATAAGACACTCTCAGACAGTCCTACGAGCACGCTACCGCTTTCACTTCCACCTAGGCTTCGCATCCTTCTTGCGTCGCCTTCACCTCATCGATTGTTGTCGGCTTCGGCGCCACGTTGTCCCTAGTCTCCCACGATCTCTACCACGCGCTCTATCGTGCAAATTCCGCAGCGAACGCCACCCACCGCTGCCTTAGATGGCCCACCCGACGACGAGAAGCTACAGTATGTAAGCCGAAGAGCCAATTTGTTTCTGGTAACGTACCAAATCAGATCGGAAACCATGGATCTCAAAGAGCTTGCCACCGTTCTCATTGCTAATGGCAACGTCACGCAAGCTACGGTTGATGCGATTGAACATCATGCTTCTCGCCTTGGGGAAAGCATCTGCAACGAATACTGTCCACTGAATGGTATCATGACTCGATACGAGACCTTAATTCGGCATAGATGGACCAAGAAGTCAATAGCGCAGCGCAAGAAAACATTGCAAGCAGCATGGCCTGATATTCCCGAAGAAGAAGGAGCGCCCAATTCCTCGGAAGCCCTACCGCATGGTAAGGCTTGCCAGGCTTAAGGTCTCTTCGTGCTATACTGACATTAGTGCAGTGAATCTGAAAGACTTGACGAAATCAAAGCCTCTGCTCATTTTCTTGAACGCACGAGGTCGCAATCTGCCATGGACGTTTGCTCGCAGCGAGGAGGCGTTCGACCCGTTGGTGCGAATGTTACCCTGTGTTGACAAAAAGCTTTGCAAGAGCACAACCGCTGTGTTTACGCAAGATCCTGAACCTACCGTATATGGCAGGGTGAATCGATTCCGAGATCCGGCTGAAACACACCGGATTGCAGATGATCGATTCGAATTATGCGCTCGATGAAGCATACAGATCTTGTGGATCCAGTCGTTCACCTTACATTTCTTGAGGCAGTGCGCTTTGGGCATTTTGCATGAGTTGCGAATGGAAGAGCTTGCTGATGACCCAGAGCAAGACGAACCTTCGATCTCGAGCCTTCTTTGAAGACGATTGCAATGGTCACTCAAGTTTCTCCCACGTCTTGAAGATCGCGCCATATCGCGGCTGGCATTCCATGAACTTCACTCAATTTCGGAGTTACGTCGAGACAACTCTACATACGCACAAAGAGCATATTCGTGCACTATGTGAAGACCCAGATTACTTCGCTGACACTATCTTGGAGTACGAACAGCACACACCGCACAAGAGTCAAAACTCTGCAACCCATCTTTACCAGCGTGAAGACCTGCGGAGCTATCGCGTGAAGCTGCTTCAGTTCAACTTAGATGAGGCGGTCTAGATGTTCGGCGGCTGGACAGAGCTCCAACGTCGGTTGGCAGAATTTGAGACCATCCTTCGTCATGACGCAGACATGATAGATCAAGTTCATGCTCTGGCTGAATTCCGACATGTGGCGGAGTGGATGCTCAGATGTCTACTACCTAGGTTACGGATGGCATTCTTGGGAGCTCCGAGTGTCAGGAAGCTGATTCTGAGGAATTCGGACGGCACTATGCGACCAAATCCGAGCATGACAGAGACACAAGATCGAATGTTCGACTACTTCATGGCGTTCCAGGAGCCAAATGAGATCATCAAAGACTCGGTGATGCTGGTACTAGTACTCCAGAAGATAGATGAGCATATCCAGAGATACCCCGACGTTCGGCAGATGATGTCAGGCCGCATCTTGAACCTCTTGACGGATGTCTCTATCCTTGGAGAATGTCTGCGTCAGGTATGCCAGTGGAAGCTTTCTCCCAAAGTCAAGAAAGAGCCAATGCGATCATAAACACTGCAATTACAGGCTCAATCACGAACGAATCGAGAGTCTTCTGGAGGGCTGGGCCAAGAATCTTGAGCAATGGGTCCAGCCACTTCAACTGATCTACCCAGTCAAGGAGAAATTCAACTATCCAGTTCACAAGCGACCAACCCGGGAGAATGTATGGGCAATGCGTGCCGCAGAGGCGCATCTTGACGGCCTTTGGAACTCTCTCTATTCCTACATGGAGGAGAAGACTGGCGAACCACTACATAAGATCATCAGCGACTGTCTCTTCGAAGGTGGAGGGTTCGTGAGAACGGCACTCTGGATTGCGCCGGAAATGCCTAAGCCTTCTCTCCGCGCGACCTCCGACTCAACCTACATGCCATTCCCTCGATCGGCTAATGATAAAGCACTTCAGATTATAGGGAACTTCGACAAGATCTCCATCGAGGAGAAGGCTAAGACCAAGACCCGTGCTGTTGGCGTTCTTCAGCACGACGCTGACGCACATGCGCGTGATCCTGAACCTGTACCCGCGGATACACCAGCAACACAACGCTCGCGTACCTGCATCGTGGACAAGCGTAGTCACAAGGTGTTCAAGGCCTTGTTTCACGTTCCTGTCGATGAGCTTGGCGAGGTACCTAGGACCCTGAAATGGGACGAGTTCAAGCGCGCGATGGCAAGAATGGGTTTCGCCGTGGAAAAGCTACAAGGTTGCGCGTGTCAGTTCACTCCTACCCCTTCCATGGACTTGGACGTGCAGCGCCGCATTCACTTCAACGAACCTCCTCTGGAAGCTGATATCCCGTACAACACCGCGCGCCGCTTTGGACGGAGACTGGAGAGGGCTTATGGCTGGAACGGCAGTACGTTCAAGCTCGCGTGAGAGAAGTTTGAGGAGATGTCAAGCAAGAGGTGGGAGGCAAATGTGGGATCGGACCGTGGAGAGGAAGACATGGGCAAACATTGTCGATCAGATATGCTATCGCAAGCTCTATACTTTGCTAGCTGCCCTTGATCACGCATTTGCAAGATGTTTTGCAGTGATAGTGTCATCGCAACAAGCTCTCCGCCAGTGCGGTGCCCCCAAGCTTCGACCTCTCAGGTAATCAAGTAGCCAATAAAACTGCGAACTTGACGCGGTTATTCCTCCGCTAAGGCGTCTTTCGCGCTGGAGAAGAGTGCAGTGTAGCGGGCTAACGATTCGATTTGCGTGCTTCCAATTGATCTATTGAATGTGTAAGTACCAGCGCAGGAATTTTGATTCATGACCCGGCCGCAAGATTTCTATATAGCACCGGACGATGTATCAAGAATGAGAGGAAGCATCCACTTAGGTCTAGTACAAGAGTCGCACTATGAAACGCTGACGGCTGCGATGATTACATCCAGGTGTTCCAGCGCGTGCGCATGAATCGTCACCGTTCCGTTCGAAGCTCATTATCGTTCTGAAGTATATCAACTAGTCCACCAATGCTCCGGATATCCCGTTGCGACCTCCATCTCAGCTCTATTGACTGCCTCTTTTTATATGGCCTCCACATCCAATTTCACTTGCGTCACATCCGTGCTGCTATCCGCTAATCTACGACCATGCTCGTCTTGCGCGGAATCGTCGTCAACGGCGCCCGTCACGTATGCTTGAACCGCAACGGAAAGAAACAGACGCTTCTTCGTGTCTCTAGCGTCCCAGAACACTGTCGGGTAACCAATGTCCGTCGCACGAAGCATATCGCGAACTTTGGGGATCTTGATGTTTTGTGCAGGTGGAAGTCGCTGTGCGCGGTGCATCGATATAATACAGAGCAAGAGGTGCAGGACACGCCAGTCATTGGGAGGCTGGTGGTATACAGCCTGGCCATTGATCCACTGCTCGGTCCAGCCCCCTTCACAGAGATATCGCCAGTTGAGTGAAGGTAATGTGGAATCAAGATTTGTGTGAAATGTCAGGATAGACTTCCAGTCGAGATTACAGAACTTGGATATCGTAGGCAGTGTCTGCGCAAGGGCCACGACTGGGCAGGCAGTGACGCTGCTGTCACCATATAGCTTTGACACGTAAGGACGAAAGGTTCGAGTCTTGCGAACTTGCGCCTCTTCGGTATCCGAGCTTATCTGATTGGAGGCTCGAACGACGGCGTCTCGGGGGAGAATCGATGTGAACGTATCATTAGTTTGAGCAAAATGTATATTCAGCCATACACAAGCCAGAAAGCCACGTCAGGTTGATTGCTCTGCATTTGTACTCTGGCTGTAGAAGTGTACAGATGGAGAGGGTGTTGGGAGCGCTGCTTGATGTGGTATGCTAGCAGGAGACTGCACAGTCGATATAGGCGATGTTGTTGATAGAAGTGTCCTGACTGGTGGAGGCGGCGGGCTCACATTGTCTGGGACCGGAGGCACTGTGGCAGATGAGCATGCGCGGGATGGACCAAATGGCACCCTCTCCTTTCGCTTGGGTGTGAACAGCACTTCACGGCACATCGGGCAGGAACCGATAGACTTCGGATCTTGTTTCGATCACTTCCCCAGGCAGCGCTTGCCAAATTGATGGCCACATTCCTTGATTTCGATGGCGATGTAATTGTTGTCAAAGGTCTCAAAGCAAATATGGCATTGCGCCTCCTCGATACCTTCCTTGAAGAATGCCTTGAGCGAACCAGGGACTACTTTTTTCTGACTCATGTTGAGGTGTGGGGATGAGGCTGCGGAAAAGCTATTCGCGGGCCGCCTATTGCGAGAGAGCAGCTGTCAGTATTTCTGGGTAATTTGACCTGGAAAGAACCTCTGCTAATCATCGCTAGGGTCCTGGCGGTTGAGATGGGTAAACACGCTCTTGACTTTCTTGGCTGGTGGTAACGGGCAGCTAGTCGGGTTAGCTTTGGGTTCAGCAGCGTGCGAAGGAAACTTTGCGCACGTGTCGGCGCGGAAAGCTTCTCCCTGTGAGCGACATGCCCTGTTAATGTCACGTGCAAACGGGAAATTGAGCGCAGATGGGAGTCATCGATGGCCGTGTTCCCCTTGTGCTGCGTGTACTGGCCTTTAAGCCAACCGGCCAGGGTACATCTGCTCAACAGACATGAAGCTGTTCCCGGCACTATCAGCGCCTCGTCTCTCTAGGCTGAGCGGCACGGGCGATACGCTGTCAAGTTCCTTCTTCTCCAAGCGCCACTCTTCCGGCACATTCGCCTGCGCGACCTCGACCTCTGATACCAGGGACGCCACCGCTTTAGGACCCAGACGCTGCTGTTCCAGATCCCGGGTGATGGCAAATGCTGATGTGCTGGGTTGGCTGCGAGCCTGGAGCACGCGAACGATTTGGCTTAGAACCGCAAATTCGATCTTGAGCTTGAAGCTGTACAACAAGGTTTTGAAGTCGTCTTGATCATGTAAAGATCGAGGTACTCCATGACCAGAAGTGCGACGTCAAGGAGCAGGAGAAGGAAATTCATGGGAACTAGCTGCCACATCCATTTGCGAGCTTTGCCGTCGAAGATGACTAGCATGACCTTGCGCGTCTCCCAGAGGTATACACACGAGATGAAGACTTCTTGGACCGTAAATGCAGTCATTTGTATCTTCTCCATGACCACATAACCGCGAGTGTAGGCTGCCGGATGTTTCGTATATTGCCGTAGGTTCAACGTCGACGTGGGCGGGCACAGGACGACAGCTGATATGATGGTCATCCAGAAAATAAAGCGCAGTAGCTTGAGGTTGGGCGAAATCAGGTGCAGACGAGAGTACAGGATCATGGACTGCCCAGGAACCATGAAGACCCAGCCGAGGGTAAGCAGAGAGTTGTATATGCGATGATTATCGGTCACGTCGTTTTGCTTCATCCATGCACATATTCCCCGTAAGCTCAAGATTTTAACCGCCTACATATGCAGACTGACCAGTCGCGTATGGCAGGATGCTTACTGCATTGGTAAGTAGACTCCATAAATAAAGGCCGGAATACTTCTTGAACACGAAAAAGATCAAAACGAGAACCTCGATCGAGTTGTACCATGCGATAGCTGTGAAGGCTGTCATCGCGCGTGGTATCGTACGTTCGACGCCATTGACTTCGAAGTTGCCGCCGATGATCCAGTTCCCAGCGTGCGAGTTAGCCATGATCCAAGCAATCTCAAGAGCGCGGAAATAATAATCAATGAAGGGGCTTCTGGTGTTGCAGCACAGACCTTGAAAATGCGACGTCCATGAAATGAGTATCTGTATTATGTCTATTTCGGCTGACAGCTTACACTGCTACTGTCTGTTCTTGACGTACAATAAGCACGCGTAAGCATTTATCTTCGACGGCACTCCCACCTTGGCACCTCCGCTGCCGGTCATGGCTTCCGTCCAGGTTGCGCATAGGATCAATGCGCCGAGGGACCAGTGAAAAGGAGAGACTTGAACGAAATACCTGTAAGATCAGTTGCGTTTGGCAGCAGTCACGGAAGTCATTGCTGACTGGTGCATATTGGTGCATGGGCTACTGCACGTTGGACTAGCTTGGCGTCCAGCGTGCAGCATCCACCTAGGATGCCTGCACAACAACAGAATCGAAGTATTCGTGAATAAATCGCATTTTCCAGCGCAAAGTCTGAGTTTGTAGCACTCCCGAAACGGCTGCTCGGCGGGATGAGCGAGCCAAGAAGCATCGCAGCCTTGCAATAGATGCAAAACGAGTCACAGTAAGCCATTCTCTGGAGGCGTCGAAGTCGAAACGTATCTAGACCTAGATTTCACATATAGAGCTTTGAATGATATGTGAACAATTTTGAAGTGACGAGAGCGCGGCGTTGAGGCTGATGGAAGAGTGAGGAGTGCGAGACGCGTCTAGGAACGCGTGGGATGCTGAATCAGATCTGACATAATCAATCACACCATGAGCACGGCCGACTTCCTTCCACTCCTGCGTCAACTTCATGTTGTCGTCGCATGCCTTATCACTCGCCGGACTATCTCGACATCAGTTTTCAAGACTCTGGATTTCAATGCTGTGCGTTTCGAAGCGAAAGTGCTCACGATGCGCCGTCGCTCAATGAGCCTGACACCGATTATTTCGCCAGCCGAACAGAAGCATTACGCGATGGCGTCCTTCAATAGCGAAGTTGTGCCGCATCAAATCTTTGGGTGTCTATAAAAGGTCCTGCTGGAAGCACCACCTTAGATCTCGCGGAAAGCTTAGGGTTTCCAAGGTTTGCCATCACTGACATGCAGCCCCTACGAGATTGGAGACCGGGAAGTGAGAATCGAGTCTATTCTGCTCATTCGTCTTTTCTACCGACGTTTCAAAATCATTTCTTTTCCCCAGCACCGAATTCTGATCTAATGCACGACTTCTGTATGGCATATCAATGGCTCAATGGCAATCAATGAGCTGCTGAACCTTTCAAGGACGTTCTGTCACTCTACGCTCAATGATAGGATTTCAGCGAGATCCACTTCGTCCTGTAAGAGCTACCATCGGGGATTCTACCCGTACTACACTCGAGGGACTCTGAAATGGTTTCCGTTGCAGTTCATCGTAACGCGTAGCGCCACGAGTGCCCCGGGACGGGCACTGGCAAAGGACCCCTGTCTTAGCATGGTCACCCGCACTCAATATGGGTGAAAGTGAAAGCAATTGCACACAATGACATGCCACACATGATTCCAGCGCCGTGAGCTTTCTAATTGAGTCTTTCTGGTCTCCTCTCACGCTCTCTCTCCGCGACCAACACGCTCGACCTGCGCAAGCGCTTCAGCTCGAGATCGACCACACCCCCAGAACCCGCCCGTCTCTGCATTCCTCCAGGAGTAACTGATGCAGCTATTCGAACGTTTATCATGGCGAAAGTCGACACCGTCACACAGGCTGGGCTCCCAGTCACGCGTGAGGAGCTTGTAGACCTGCTTACGGTCTTCAAGGCCGAGATCGCTGAGCAGATTCGCGCCGCGCTCCAGGGCGATCCGCAGCCTTTTGTAACAAATGCAAGAACCATACGGAGGCATGTCTCTCATCGAATGTGAACATTGACAGCATAGCTGATAGATATAGCCCGACGACGCCTCGTCACCTCCTACTTCGCCTGCAAAGTCTATGCCTCCTACCACGGCAACGAATCTAGTACCTTCTACCACGTCCGCAAATTTTGGGCCATGGACACCGAAGAATGCGAAAAGGCGCCGCAGTCCACCAAAGGCACCTGCAAGACCATCAATAGTGCTGAAGACTCTCGAGCGTGATACCTATACGACGACGGTGAAGTCTATAACTATACGGAAGTTGGTCAATGGCGTCAAGGCCATCGATATCTGCAAGATCAGTGATGGAGAGCGCGAGGAGGACATACGCTAGGCCGCCACCATACCTTTGCCGCGAGAGCTGGAGGAAGACTCTCTAATCGAGGCTTCCCACACGTCATACACAAGTACCCCAAGTACGCTTTGTACAGACGTTCCGCCTGCTGCTCTGCTTGCATCCTCGCCTGCGTCTTCGCCTGCATTTACACCCGAATCTTCACCCGAATCCTCGGCCACATCTTCAACCACGTCCTCGCTCGCGGCTAGTACTGATATCTTGCGAAAAGATTTTGAACCTACTCAGCAACCAGGATCCCACTCAGCGATTGAAGAGGCTTGTCAGCCCGAGCCTACACAAGTTGTTTCTGCCCCAGTGGCGATATCGTCGATCATTCCACCGATTCGCCCAGGCACTGAAACGGTCAACGCTCATTTTACACTACAATCGCTGAGGTTTCCAGTCGTAGCAGCTTCACAAAATCTGCGGCGGGCGCCTTTCACTGTGTCGCTCTCCCCAACGCTGGGTCAAAGACGCCAGCAACAACGCTTGTCGCACCACCAACTACGGCTTCAAGCTTTTCGCAACTTCCAGGCAGCTATACCAGTCTCACGTTGCAAGGCGAGGACTCGGGTATGGCCGATGCTTCGTCTTCGTCTCAGCCGATCTGTAGATCCATGCAGGCATCCGATCCCAACGCCAACAACAGCATGGATGGAGTAATCGACACGCCTGTCGACTCTAACAACGTCAATATGGACCTTTCGACCACAGTAGGAAACCTCACAACTGGCTCCGGGCTCTCTGCAAACACTTCCATTACCGATCTAGATCCTCCTGACGATGTTCATATGGGCGGAGTAGAGGACAACACAGTGCCCGAATTCAATGTCAATGGCACACCATCAACGCCGGACTCCACGTCACCCTTACATACACCTGAGCACGCTGCTCAGGTGATGCAGGACGACTTCCCATCGGTCGAGGTTCAACAAAAGCCAGTATTGGTATCCTTCACTCAAGCCTCTAGTGCCCTCAATCCTGACAATTCCACCGAAGAGTGTCAGAAAAAATATTTCGATCCAAAAGTCGTCAAACGGAACGGACGATTCTCGCCAAGCGTAAAAGAGAGACCGTCCTCGAGTAGTTAATCAAAATCCTGGGTTAATCAAGAACGCGATTCGAGGATTATGCCCAAGATGCGGGTGCTGTCACGATAGCTGTATCACTGAACTTATCCAATCCATTCGTTCTTGGTCGAGTCGCAAAGTAGTGTTGAGCCCACGACAATCCGCACCACACCCCGTCGAGCATCCACGTTTGCCAAATTCCTATGTCAACTATATCGGAATTGATCTGACGTGGACCTACGCATTATAGGAACAGTCTTGCTCCAGCAGACTGATGCACACACTCTCAAACCCTGGACGAGGAAGCGCGAGCCAATTAGTCCACGACACAGCGCCTTTGCGGCACTAATCACAAGCGTATGAAAGGTTTTATTGAAGCTAACGCTACCCGGACCTGGAACGTTCGGCATGAGTTTCGGAGTCGACCCGATAGTATACGACATCATGGATATCTTGCCTCCAAACACACCCCAAGCACTTCCTCCTTGTTGTAATTCTCTGGATATCCGCTCGCATTGTACTTCAGAAAGCAATTCCCACTCATCCCCACCATAAGCATAGCCAGCGTCCTATTGATCCACGCCGGCACAAATGTCGCGCCAATGCAAGTCGCGCCGATGTCGTTGTACTGATTTATTGTATCGCAAGCCTCTACGCAATCGCTTACACTAGTCGCATGAATTGAACCTATGTCTTTTCCCACCCAGTCCGTGTTACAAGTAAGCTTGTATGTCGCGTTGGAAGAGGTGGTCCGAAACGTGCCGAGCGGGTATGAGCCGTTGGATATATCTGGACATCCAGTCTTCGGTATGTCGGATGCGTCGGATGGGTTGGAAGGTGTCAGGGACGCGAACGGAGTTTGATACGCAGTCGAACACGCGCTGGTCTGAGCCTGGATGGTAGTGTCGCTGCTAGAACCTGAAAGCCTCTTTCCTTCTACCGCCTTGCCAATGAACCCGCCTACGAGACCTGCGAGGATCGCGATGATGAGACCTAAGAGGCATAGAGCTGGCCACTTCGTCCATCGTGGCCTAGCCTTCGAATCCGTGTTGAGACGTGAAGAGGGCTCGGGTATGCTGGGGACTATGTACTTGTCGCGTTGATCGTGGACCAGATACAATGGCGCATTCTCGTGGATGGTTTCAGGCAAGGCAGATAAGTTGCCAGGTGGTTGTTATACGTGCTGTGTTGTATAGGTCAATACAGAAGCCTCTTGCAAGGTGATGGTAAAGCGCACCATCGTATGATTCTCCATGACTTCGAAATTGCGGTCACAAGAGGGAACTGCGAGAGAAAAGACCTTGCTTAAGAGGACCGAATGATAGAAACATGAATATAATAAAGAAAGTGGAAGCGCAAGATGGAAGGCTGAACCCAGATCCTAAAGATCACCCCGTTGGTCGGTGGGGTCCAAAGCCACAAAATGTAGCTGCACGTTTGAGTGGCAGTGAAACGCCACAAGGCCGCCAATCTACGTCCGATGCGCCAATTACAAAAGAGCAGGGCCTCATCGAGCTTTCGCAATTCTTTGAAAGGCCCACAGATCCCGCGGGAAGGTCAGGTGTCCGACATCTTCCTAATAAGCTGTAGAGCAAGGTGAATGCTGTTCTTGCTGTCCGCGGTGGCGACGTACCTGTGCAATCTGACTATTCACACAAGCGCTCACTACCAATGCGAGTTTAGGAGTTGAAGTCAAACAATGTGAGTTCTAGTGAGTGTTTCAGCTCCCAAGTCGAGGCACAAAGTTGAGATTAGAGGAAGCCTGTCGTGTTCCTCTATTCACATTGAGTCTTATCTGTACATCCTCAAGCTCGTCTATTGCTTTGATGCATACCCTGCGGCGTCTTGAAGGCTGCCGAACCGGGGTCTACTTCCAAATGGGCATCGTGGGGGGTTCGTATGTTGCTTCACAGCCTGGATGGGGTAAATGTGGCAATCGATTCCGCGCGTCCCGGTTCTACACCTTGCACTCCGCGTAGCAGTCTTGCTTTCTCCTAAATTATTATATTCAAAGGTAATCCGAAAAGCTTCAGAGAGAGTAGTTTAAACGCGCAGTAGCTAAGCATCGGCATGGAAAATGCTGTTCATGATAGTACGACGGTACGTTCGCAAATGGAAGCACAAGATTCATACAATTAGGCAGAACAAAAGTCAAAACTGCAAAGCCCGAGCTAAATCCCAACATTTATGCCACCATTAGATCCTCGAGATAAAAGACATGCTGAGCAAAGGACAACTAGCCGCCGAGTACCGATCGAGTTCCAGCTAAGGACACGCCTAAGCAAGGTCTTTTGTTGAAGTCAACCATCGTGCAACATTCGTTTCCCCCAACTAACCTTTCTCCACTTTTTCCCCTCCCGACTCTCTCCACCTCCCCTCCCTTCTTCTTCACCAACCGCCTCCTCAACCCTGATTCTCACCGTCCCCTTCCCATCATCCGTAGCCGTCATACTCACCTTCCGACTTCCAGACTTCCAATCCTCACTGTCGGACTCCCCGCCGCGTAAATGATATCCTGCACTTTTCTGCCCAATAGTACACCATCGGTTACGTAAGACGTGAGGCCCAGGATGACGAGGGTGTATGTATTCGCGAGGATGTATGGTTTGAAGAGTGCATAGGGCTTGTAAAGAGTAGCGGCTCACGTCATTGGTCAGGGCGGTGGGGACGAGTTTGGAGTTACTGCCGTTGCGTTAGCGTGGGTTTGGCGAAGGTGTCGGGTGAGTTAAATTGCTAAGGTACGGGTGGTATGCACATAAACAACCGGTTATGCATAAAGCTCACCGTCGTGTTGAAACTCAGCTCTTCGATCAAAAAACTTAGAGTTTCGTTCCGTGCAACCATTTTATTGCTCAATCGTTGATCGCTCAATTCAAATACATCCGACTTGTTTCCGCCTTGCATACAGCCCCTTTTCCTCGTCCATCTCGAAAAATGCGTCTAGGTCTCGACTGCCCAGTAAGCTTGTGCGTTGGATGGGTGACTCGATGACACCGCACTGTTCTGCTGCTTCAAGTGTCGTTGAGTTGATCGGGCTGGTGTCGTTGAACCATGCGAATTTGCCGACTAGCTGGTCGCAGAAGGTCCACATGAAGTCGTTGTAGGCGTGTTGAGTCATGTTCGATTGGGTGTCTGCGCGGTCGGTCGGAAAGAGGATGGTAGAGCCGAGACTGTACTTGCCAAATACTTCCTGGTTGCCGTGTTGTCGTGAGATGTTGAGGGTGTAAGATGCATAGTGTGGTTTACAGACTTGAAAGTGGCGCAATTTTATTCTTTCGCCACTTTCATTGATAACAAGGAGCAGAAGGTCATCCATAGCTCGTTGATGGGTCGCGAGGGAGTTTTTATGGCGCGGATGTCAGACTGCGGTCAGTTGGCCCGTGCTATTATATGTTGGGACGAATGCATAACAAGCGCTATCCGTTTCTTGTCAGGTGCTGGAAGTGATTGCCATACTCTCTTCCAAGAAAGCTGTGATCTTCTCAGTCTCGGTAGTGTTTGCCTCTTCGCACGTGACGATAGGCGCCAAGAAAGAAACAGAGTAAGCCGAGTTGTTGTATGGCAAGTCCGCTAGTAGTATCTCGACTAGAGAAGAGGTCGCTGCGGTGATCAAGTTGAGGGCGGTGGGCGGACATGTGAACCATCTGCTTTCGTCGTCGAGATTCTGGGTCTAGCCACGCCGTATTGGCGGCGAGTAAGAGAAGCGATGTGCCTCACTTGTGTTTGCTATCGGAGGGTAAGGCATCATGGCCTCGATGTAGATAACATCGGTGTCGCTATAGACGAACAGAGTGGCAGGCGTGAAGAAACACGGAAGCAGCAGGCTCCTGAAGATGGTGTAAGCCAGCTGTCAACCATTCAGTGCACAAATGGAGCCTGTCCATCCTCGCCACTTCGCTTTTTTACTGCGAGACGACAAGATACCATGTAGGTAGACAGACTTCTGGTTCGCAAACGATTGCTGACACGACAAGCAAACATTACGGCTTACCATGCGAAGAAGGCAATGGCCGATCCCAGCCGCATCTTCCGCAGCATGTCCTAGTTCAGTAGCAATAGAGGTGATGTGTCAGCGCTGAAAGTACTGTTGCAAGCTGAAACAGTCATATCCCTCTTTTTCAGTGTGCGCCAAAGCCATTGGGTATACGCCGTCCATACACTTGCACCGAGACATATCTGAGCGAGAATCGCGAAAGCGGTGCCGAATCTGCATGGATTAGCATGATAATAAGACGTAAGAGGTTCCGAAGCTCACCTAGTTTTCTCCTCCTGTTGACTAGAATTGCCGACGACCTTCCCACGAAGCTTCGGGTAGAAGACGCAATGCGCGATGCTCATAGCAAGACCAACGAGAAAGAAGATCACCATAAGCAATGGTGATCGTCATTCGTGTATGTGACGCTTGTTCCAGCCTTGCACGAGACGCGAACCACGTCTCTCAAGTAGAGGCGTAATTCTTGGTGAAGAAGGTTTCCGCGGAATAAGGTGTGCAGGGCATGGTAGGGGCGTTATTGCATTTTCGAGATCGATGTCTTCGATGGATGATTTTCTTGTAGAAGAAGACCGCTCTGACGCCACGGAGGCCGCCATGATGATGCTTGATGGTGCAGTCAGTATTACCGGATGTATCGACGATATATGTTAGACGGGGCCATACGTGCATGCACAGACTGCGATGCTGTAAAGTGGTGCGGTACGGACGCAGGCCTTGCTCAGCCTGGTTCATCGCGAAGAGTACGATATCGTACTCTTGATTGAGTGATTGATCGAGAACCCCAAATTGTATCTCAGCCAAGAACGCCACCATATCACATGCATGTTGTAATCGTTCAGCCTTGTTCTGGTCGTAAGGTGAGCTCGTATGGTCAGTCCTACGGCAAGGTTGATTCTGACAAGGCTGACAGGGCAAAGCGCTTTGCAACCTGCAACATCAATGATGTTATTCACAGCTCTAGATTGACTGATGATGATGATGGTGATGGAGGAGTTCTCGACCATGCGACGGTAGTAGTGAGTCCTGGCCGTTATCAGTAGCTTACAGGGGTTCCTGCAGCGTTAAGCATAAGCGAATCAACTACGCCTCAACCATGGTAGTGGGTCCAGGACCCCATCACGCAGGTTCCGCTGCAATGTGGCTGAGCACTGACAATCTCAAAGTAGTATTCAAATTTGAGCAAAGGCAACCACCAATCGGATGTCTGCCTTCGAGAACGTGAGAGGGAGTCAGACACCATCTCAGTCTCATCGGACGATCGTCGTGGTGACTCTCCCTCGCAGGACTTACGGCTGTCGACCTGTCTTGTGTGCGAACGTGAAGAAATCAGGGCGCAGTATTCTGATGATTGGAGATCATCGCTGGAGACGGCAAAGAATGGCGACGCAAGCTGCACGCAATATTCCCTCATCCTAGAGAGGAAAATGAATGCGATGTCTGCATCTGATTGTAAAGCTGGAGCATGTGAGGAGACAACAAGAACTCTTGGCAGAAGCGCAGTCTGCCTTACG
The DNA here is from genome assembly GCA_010015745.1 of Setomelanomma holmii. Lineage (NCBI taxonomy): Eukaryota > Fungi > Ascomycota > Dothideomycetes > Pleosporales > Phaeosphaeriaceae > Setomelanomma > Setomelanomma holmii. Next base: position 101,937 of record ML978250.1, read on the forward strand.
CATGTTACATATCTAAGACAAGTGCGCGTTCCGTTATCTTTTCAGATTGTGGGTGGATTCTGCCTGACTGTTTGAAGTGAGACAGAATGAGAAAATTCTTGATCAGGGCTTGGACGGAAGTTTAGGCATGATCGATCATTCATTATTCTATTCATCTCGCCTTTATCTCGTTAGTCGTGCAAACATGCTCCCTGAAGACATGCAGAATGGCATCGTCGACTAGGCCGCCTCAACAGAGCTGTATAGCAGGGAAGTAGCGAGGTCCTGAGAAGCCATAACACTGCACGCTCTCAATGTCGATGTTGCCGTCGTGCGTTGGGCTCCAAAGCTTGAGTAAGACGTTGCGTCCCGAGCTTCCATACCCGTTAGTAGTTGCAGAGTGTTCGTCAGTGCATGACTTACATGGCTGGATGAAACTTGATCGTAATTTTGCTCTTGTTTCTCGCAATGAAGAACCTCGCATGAGGTGCGATCAGACCCTCAGTTTCTGGTAGAGGCTCCGATGGCTGAATCCGACTTGGCGCATCAAGTTGAGTCGCTCGCAACGGCTGTGCATACCGCTGCCTCCTCTCGCGCCATTCATCGTATGTACTGTAGTCAAGAGCACGTGCACGACGGAGCCCGCCAAAGCGAGGCGTTATCTCCTCATTTTCGTCGTCAGTCTCTGCGCGCCAGCGGCTTTCCCGACGCAAGCGGTCCGCGATAATTGCAGCACTTGGTAGCTCTTCATTCGATTCAGATTCAGACTCTTCTTCGTCGCTTGCGGTTGTCACGGTGAATGGCGGTGGAGTAGGAGCCAAAACTCGAACGATGCCAGGATAATCACAAATATCGCCGGACATGTTGTCTGCATCACGTCTGGACTGGTGCTGACTTTGAATGTGGTCATGTTCAGGATGTACCCAAGGCTCTAGACCTTGCCGTTGTGTCCGTAGACGGAGATTCTCGATACGTTGCTCCATCTCTTCTTGCGCGCCCTGACGAAATTGTTGCCATATGTATCGGTCTTCGATCGCTTCCCTGAGGGACAGTTCCTCGTCGTCCGCAGGAGAACTTGGAGCGGGTGACTCTTTGGCCGGTTGTGACGAGTATTGAAGATCGTAACGTGACGTACTCGAGAGTAAATCCTTCGCGGACATGGACACGAAGATTAGACCTTCTTGGACTCTGTTTTACATTAGCAGCGCTCAAATGGTGTGAAGAATCACGTACGGCGCTGTGAAGCCCCGATCTGGTGCTCGAATGACGATCTTCTCCAATGCGAACGGCGCACTTCCCCGGTGCTTCAACAGCAGGTTGCATCGTGATCTCTCGCTGCAATACACGCTGTGGTTGTTCCTGAGCACGTTTTCGACCTTGTGTATTCCAATAGGGTGGTCTTTGTCATAGTATTCTCCGCCGTCACAGCTCAAGACCTCCATCTTGAGACGTCCTGATACGACCTGGCCCTTCCGACCGTACTTGAAGCCATCGTGTTCAGGCCGTTTCGTTGCGGTGTGAACCAGCTTCCTACGTTTTGCCTGTCGGCGATCGCTGCTGACGTCGACAATCGGGCTACGCGGGCGGGTGACTGGACTTGACAGAGTAGAAGGGTTGCTGAGAGGTATGTCGCTCAAGGAATCTAGAAGGTCAGCAGCGGATTCCATGTCAGCACGCGCCTGCGAGATGCGAGCTGAGGAACGACGTAGATAGCGCTCGCTTGGCTGAGCACGTGGGCGGTTGGGATTCGCTGTTGGAGGTCGTCGTAGAAGGTTATCTGTAGGTTCGCTATCTCGTGGAGGCCCAAAGAGTCTGTGCATGGGCCCACGGCGAGTGGGCCGCGGTGTGCGGCGGGGTACAGCAGCTGCATCGTTCGCAGGCGGTGAATCTCGTTCAGTGAACGATCGCAGAGCTCGGCTTATCGAGCCACTTCCTCTCGAGCGAGGTGTGGAAGACGAGGATGCCGAGGCATGGGGATAGTCGAAGTTGCCAGCTGTGAAGGGGAAGCTGGCCGGCGGGGGTGATGGAGATGTGGGAGGTCGGGGCATGAAGTATAGATTCACCGCTCACATTGGAGTGATGAAATATTATAGGAGATCGAACCGCTTTCGGGAGGTGCAATATGTATCAGGAAGCGCAGGATGACACAGGGCGAAGTCGGTCAGGCTGAGGTGACGTTAGACGAGCAGCTGTCCTCGTGCAGCCCCACGCGGCGCGGGGTATGCACGGGCCCAACCTTAATCTTAAAGTTAGTCTATCGCAGAGCCGCAGGTACCGAATCGTCACCGCTCCACCTTTGCTTGATATCCGCCAACTCTGGTTCACCTCGTATTGTGGCATCTGTAAGGGCCTTGTCGCGTTCACACGCACTTCACTAGTGTTCACTCGAGCTTCCTATATTTACGTAGCATTGCCCCTGCTCCAAACAACAGAATCGAAAATATGGCGGACCCGACCGCGCCTTCCACGATGCCAGCTCCAGCGACCAATGGCACCTTCCCGGCTGAGGATGCGGCTGGTCAGACTGTTGCTGCCATCGCCGAGGCCGACAAGATCTCTGCAGGTAAGAACACCCATATATGAAGCTTGAAGCATACTCAGACTGTGTCTTAGATGAAATCGCCCTCTACGACCGACAGATTCGCCTCTGGGGTGTCCAAGCGCAAGAGAAGTGAGAGCGCGTCGACGGATTGTCCTAGCCACGCATTGACACATGATAGAATCCGGACCGCCAACATCCTTCTCGTCTCGATCAAGGCCCTTGCCGACGAAATCGCCAAGAATCTTGTCCTCGCTGGCATAGGTTCCATCACACTCGCAGATCATGAGGTCGTCACGGAGGAAGATCTGGGCGCTCAGTTCTTCGTCAGCGAAGCCGACATAGGCAAGAATGTATGGCACGTCAGCTATGCTTTCGTGTCCATCTGCTGACGTATCCAGCGCGCTGAAGCTGCAGCTCCCCAAGTCCAGAAACTCAATCCGCGCGTCAAGGTGAACGTGATCCCTCGTGATGTGCGCAACGATCCCGACACGAGCTTCTACGCCTCCTACGACATCATCATTGCGACCGATCTCGACTTCATGTCCTTAAGCGCTCTCAACTCGGGCGCACGGATCGCACAGAAACCCTTCTACGCCGGTGCGTCACACGGCATGTACGGCTACATCTTCGCCGACCTCGTAGACCACAGCTTCGTAATCGAGCGCGAGCGAAGCAATAAGGCGACACAAGTGGGACCCGAGAGCACAACAAGGCGGGTCACCGGTATTCAGACAAAGCGAGAGAATAGTAAGGTGATCGAGATGGTGACCAAGCAGGAGATATACAGTCCGCTCTTGCTGATCAAAGACTCGCCACTTCCTCCCGAGATCGGCAACAACCCCAGGCGGCTAAGGAAGGTACATCCGCTTCTCAGTCTCGTGCGCGCACTATGGGAGTATCAGCGCGATGGACATGGCATATACCCGACGATTCAGACCCAGGACCTTATCAAGTTCACCACAATCGCTTCTGAGAAGCACAAAGAGCTCATGCTTCCACCGGACACACTCAAGGCCGAGCACCTTCGCAGCTTCATACAAAATCTGGGTAGTGAGCTCGCACCTGTCACGGCCTTCCTTGGCGGTCAACTTGCACAGGATGTCATCAATGTGCTTGGTCACCGGGAACAACCGATCCAGAACTTGATGCTGTTCGACGGCGAGGAGAGCGCGGGTCCAGTGTATGCGCTGCATCCTATCTTTCCTGGAACTCCGCTACCCATCATCACAGGTATCCCCTCCCTCAATGCGCCCATCATGGTTGTCTGAGTGAAGTTGCCGCATTACAGAAAGTGGAACTGGCAAAGGATCGTGTGGATAGCACAACTTGAAAGCCAGAGAGCTGCATGGTGACGGCGACATGGACAGCAGGAAGGGCGATAAGGATGGGCCGCTGAGCGATATGGACAGGATGATCAGCAATATGAATGCGAGGATGAGCCACATGGACGGCATGATGAAGCCAGCGATGAAGCACCGCTACATAGATACCCAAAGACATGCTAGGCATAGCGTCACCGGCGTAAGATGGCAGTCCAGAGGGACATGGACTTGAATCCAACGCATACAGATATACTGCTGTATCTCTCACTCCTACACTTTCTACTGCTTCTTTTTTCCCTTCTCCACCTTCCCCCTGACCTTACCACCCCTCAAAAGCACCCAACACAATCCCAAAAACGCAACCACAACCGTTCCCACAGTCCCCATTTCCACCCACCCCGTCTTCCTCAAATCCAGAACTGGCACATCAATCCATTCCACTAGCTCCCCACCACTTGCCTTCGGCTCGACGTGCATGAATCTCGTCTTCGGTCCAAACAAAGCCTCATACCCCAAATGCACCCGATCAAACGGATTCGCAGCCATCTTCACGCCTTCGTCTGCGCGACAGGCCCAGAATACTACGGGCCAGGGAACGGGAACGCGTGTGTGTGATGAATTGGAGGCGGGGAGATAGCGCAGGTGTAAGGGTATGCTGACGTTCCATTGCCCCTGCTGCGCAGTCTCAGGATCAGTTGGATGCGCGAGTTCAAAGAGCGCGGCACTGCCCCACTCCGGAACGACCCAGTCTGGCGCCTCGAGATCAGTGGCGCCGGCGAGACTGCGGAGACTGATGAGGTTTTTTGATGCGAGGAAGAGGGGGTCTGCGAATTGGTATTTGTCGATGAAGAGGTAACTGGGAAGGGTGAGATGGGTGTGCAGTTTGCAGGTTGGGTTTGGTGGGGTGAGATGTGGGGAGGGGAAGGAGATGATGAGGGTTGGGTGGAGGCCGGTGGGGTGGGAGAAGGTCGTTGTGTAGGTAAGGGGGTGGAGCTGGGGGGTTTGGGATGTTGAGGTGGTGGAGAGGAGAGGATAGTGGCGCGTTGGTGTTTGGAAGCGGGATGGTTCTGGGGGATAGGTTAATTGGTGGACTAGTAGCTGGAGAAGATAAGAAGGACATACTTGGTGATGCGTCTTGTCCTAGGACTGTCAAGAAGCCGCCAAACTGAATATCCTCTGGATCAGGATTGGTCTCGTGAGTCAACACGCCAATCTCAATCGTCGCATCCTTCTCATTTCGATAAATCTTCTCATCCCAGCTGCCACCCTCGGGCGAAGATGGCCAGCCGACGTTGACCACAAGCGCACGCGTTATGGTGTCGTAGTCGACATCCATATAAGCAGCTGCTTTTGTACCCGTGAAGAGTATTTCACATGCAGCATCCCAGCCTTGACATACCAGATCACTAAGACTGTTTACCGTCTTACTAATCGAAGGAAGAAATGAGTAATATTGCGACGAGGCAGACATGCTGAAGCGCTCAGACAGAATTGGCATCTTGATGGAAGTTTCGTTGGAGGAACATTTCAGGTCCGGTTCGATGAGTGAGTGAAGCTGGGTGCAAAGTGTATCCTGGGATGTTGTCTTCAGGGGCGTGAAGAAGATGTGTAGGCCAGGCGAGACACGTGATGTGAATGGTGCTGTTGAAATATAGGCCGTGGACGAAGCCCAGCGGATGTGGAGTTCATGCCATTGTTGAAGAGCAGTACTGAGCTGTAAATCTTTAGCGAAATTTGATTCAGACTCGTTCGTTCCTCTACATTACTCGAAAGCGATATGCAGACATACCTCTCTAGGCAGCTCGTATAGGCCAAACGTGAAGCGATGCTCCTTCGCTGCCCGCACGCCTTTCACTCCAAGCACATCCTGGTCGTAAGAGTTTGTGACGCTTAGTTGCTCGGGCGCGAAAGACTCTGGGTTCGTTACCACATATGTTATTCGTTGTTTCATGGTTGAGTGACCATTCACGTCCCGCGCGTGATGTTCATATGTATCAGGCTGCTAGGCCGAGTGTGGCGTAGCTTGTGGAGCGTTCCTGGCGAATGACGCAACGCGCGCTTTCACAAGCTGAGGTCTGGAATTGCAGCAGCCTTGAATGCGACATCTCTCCACCGTGTCCTTTCACGTGCATTGCCACCGATGGCCTTATAGCTGTAGCATTTGCCTAAGTTTCCAAACATAATTTCCACATCTTGAAGATAATCGATATGCGCCTCCTCAGCTTGCTCTGCCCCGCGCTTTTCGCCGCGAGTGGCGCGGAAGCACTTCGTTCAGGCGCGAAAGTAAAGCTCTCGAACGTTCAAAGCCTCACGTTGCGTAAGGACTTGCGGACATCCCACAGGCGCGTCGAGTCAATACCTCAGGTAAATAGTTCTGATACTACCCAATTCCCCAAGTCTGCGTCTAATACACTGTACAGCTCAAATGCATTGGTGGCAGCGGCCGCGGCTATTACGAAGTCGATGTTATGCGATGCAAGAACGCCGGCGCAGACTATGACGAGAACAACATCCAATGGACCTGCACTGCCTCCCTCCCCGAAGAATTCAAGCTCGGCTCCACAGACGTCATCTGCGAGGGTTACGACTACCCAGAAGACCCATACATCCTAAAGGGCAGCTGCGGTGTCGAATACCGCCTCATCCTTACGGACAAGGGACACGAGAAGTACGGCAAAGGCAAAGGCGGACACTGGTGGGGCGGCGACGACGACGACACCGGTAGAGATGGCCCAAAGACGTTCGGCGAGAAGATCGTTGGGGCGATATTCTGGCTTGTTTTCATTGCCATCGCGGTCTGGATCGTCTATTCTGCCTTCACCGGTTGGGCACAAGGACCTGCAGGCGGAATCGCAGGCGGCAACCGACCAGGCTGGGGCGGCGGCGGCGGTGGAGGTGGAGGATGGGGAGGCGGCGACGATTCTCACGATGATCCTCCACCACCGTACTACGACTCGCGACCAAGCCCCAATAAGGGCTACGGCTCAACGCAGCAGGCTTGGCGCCCGGGATTCTGGTCTGGAGCCATGGGAGGTGCAGCGGCTGGCTGGGCTGCGAACCGTATGGCCAACAGGGGCAACCAGACCGGCAGTGGTAGTGGATGGGGAAATGGCGGTGGCTGGAATAATGGCGAGGGAAGTTCAGGCTCGAGATCAAATTCTGGCTCGGGGTCAAGCTTCTCGAGCACGAGGCATGAGAGCACAGGTTTTGGTTCTACTTCAAGGAGGTAGATGTCTGGATTGAGTCTCTTTGGTTAAGAATGATACCCCAACTATTTACATCAGAATATAAAGCCTATGTAGCACAATGGCGCACATGCCCATCAGATGGCTATACACGAGGAACGCAAGACTGACGAAAGCAGGCACCGTCTCGTATACCACACATGATGGCAACGCAGTACCAAATACATCAAATCTTGTTGCAGTGAATGCAGAGAATCAAAAGGTAACCGCGCGAAGCAGTGAATCAAGTGTGTAACCGCGCAGGGCAGTAAATCTGAGTATCATCTGCTGTATTGTTCTGTGCTCTGTTCGTGGTGACCTCTTACCAGGCCATAAGCAGCGTCTGTTTACATGACGTATTTATAATCCAGTTCAGGCAAGAGGTGGTTGATAAGATGAGGAAGCAGCATCAGACCACCAGCACGCGGCATACGTGATGCGCTCCTCTCATAAATCGTCACAAATCTCCCCCTCTTCAACCATCCACGGAATATCCCTCCTCTCAATCCTCGCACACATCAACCACCCCACCTCAACCCCCTTAATATCAACCATCCCTTCATTCCTACTAACCTCCTCCATCACACCCCTCGCATGCTCCTTCAACAGCCCTAAATCCTCCTCCAAACTGTCCACCGCACCCGGCATCACCCTGGTCATCAGTCGCCTCATCTCCTCGTATGGCATGTACTCCACCCCGCCCTTGCGAATCTTCCGGAACAATGTACCCCGCTTGAGTGGCTTTTTGCGATCGCAGTCCAGCGCGTGGAATTGTTGGGCTAGCGTGTCGCGGAAAGTTTGCACGATGAACCATGTATCGAACTGGCTGTTTACGTGCGCTTGCACCGGGCCCGTGGGGACGGTGATAGTCAGCGTGAGTAAGTCGCGTTCTGCTTCCAAGCACGTTTTGTCCAGTTCCTCTGCTTTTGTGTTTACGAGGTCCATGATGAAGGCGGGTAGCACGGAGCGCTTGGTAGGCCAGGGCCAGCATGGATAAGCGCCGATGATGTAGATCTGGGATCCGGTGTAGATGCTTGAGTTTTGGAGAGAGAAGGAGAGAAGGAGGAAGCGTGCGGGGTCGCGGGATATGACGTTGTAGAGGGCGTGGCGGTGGGATTGGAGGGCGGTGCTGATGGAGGCTGAGAGGAGGGAGGTGCAGTTCAGGGCATCGGCGACTTTGAGGAGTTGTTCGGAGGTGGAGAGGGTGGTGGCGATGTTTTCTGCGGGTATGCGTGGTGGTAGGTTATAGAAGGACGCGAAGACTTGGTCCCAGAGATCGATGGCTGAGGTATAATTGGCATCGCTTGAGAGATTGGCAGTGGTCGTTATGGACGCTGGTGGGGACGGAGTGTCTGCGGATTCGAGGGCGTCGTCGACTTCTTCGACCGTGATGCTTGGGACATCTCATGTTTGATCCTTGCCTTCGAGGTCACCCAAAGGCCGGGTCCGTTGCAGTACCGATATGATATTGCCATCATGTTCTTCGAGAAGGAAGAAGAGCCATCCATGGAACAAGCTACCCTTTTCTGGAGAAACATGCATGACCTGGCGAAACCATGGAGAATGGCGCTGAAGGATGGAACTATGAAGTTGCCATTTCCGCGGTGGCTTGACAAGGTCGCACTGGATGACCACATTGCCGGTATGAAAACTGGGAAACGACTCGATTGAACGGTGCTGTGCTGGATCCACGGAAGCAAAGTCCTGAATGTCTCCAGCGTTGCTTGAGGCGTCCTACAGAAGTTAAAAAATGCTCTGATATGAGACAAGACCACCTACTGTTGTGCCATGACTCGATGATTCCGTCGACGTTGACGGAGTGGCAAGTCCCCAATCCAACATGATCGCACATGTGGTGATTGGAGGTAGTCTATGCCCGCGATCTTCATGCCTGCTCGAATTTCGGCGTTGCGCAGGTGAGAGTATATGCTCGCTTTCGTCCTGTTCAGTGTTTGAGCCGATTGTGGACTCCTGCGAAACACTTCTGGAGGAAGCCGAGCCCAAGCTCAGCGGTGTCGTGCTTGAACCCATGCTGGTTGAAGTTTTCGTGTTTCGGTTGAAGGTACTGTCTAACGAAGCAGTGGAAGCTCGACGTTTGCGAGGTGCCGCCCGTGATCGAGAGGGTTCGCGCTTCGTCGTTGCAGTACCAGAGCTGAGATAAGTGAAGGGATAGTATTGGTATCTCTGTATAACATCCAGTGCTTACAGCATGGCTTTGTCGTGCGAGTCTCGCAATGAGAGTTCTGTGTAGAGAATAGAAGAAAGACTGATGATAGCTGATTCAGGGAACGAGAAGTCGTACGAGAGCAGAAAGCCAGAGGACTGAGGTAAAGTCATTACTGAACACACAATGCCAGCAGACCGCCCTGGTCAATGAAATCACGGCACGCGAGGTATGCATATCTTCCACTGGAGAAGTCGAGGAACCTGAGGGTATGGTAAGTCATTTCTTGCGTCTCTTTACCCAGTGTTCTGGACTTTGCGGGTTTTGGCCTTGTATGCAGTGCACAGAAAGTCGCTATGCAAGTCCTGGTTGCAATTCATCTCCAGCCAGAGTGCAAGCTCTGCCCAGGGCTCAGGTGTCCTCAGGCTGGTCTTTTGTGCCGTAGTAACATTCGCATTGAAGGATTCCTCTCATTCCGTCGTCCGTGAGCGCTTCAAATACTGGCATGCTTTGGTAGACTTTCTCTGTCATTCTTATAGAGAATCTAAAAAGCTGATCGCCCGACTCGCAGACAATCGCTAGGCGGAATGGGCAAGTTTAAGCGATCGTGTACGGTACACGGTTTCAGCCGGGCAAACGATCGCGATCGCAACAAGCATGGCCTTGATTCGGCAACCATGTCTTACGGTAGCTGTCTTGTTTTTCGTGGCCTAATCCAGACGCCTGCATGTACCTGCGCAATGCCGACGCAGGCATATAACCAGAGGTCCAGACCGAGGGTCGAAACGTCGGCGGCGGGGCTCCAAGTTGCACGTTCGTACGCAGCCGAAAGCGCTAAAAGGAATGGTTGTCGAGTGTCGAGGATCTTGTCATGACGCGAAAGGAGTGCGAAGACATTCCTCCTATGATCGAAACCTTTCGCTCAATGTTGGCACGAGACGAAACAAGAATGAAAATCATCGACAATGACTAGCGAATTTGAGATGGAGGAACTGTTACAATATAAGGAGGCAGCGTGTGAATGCTACATGGATGTCATGGACAATGCAGCTGGGTTGCAGCCACCACATTTCGCCAACGATTGTAGCAGTGACGTCATCGGGCTGATTCGCGCAAATTGATTCCGCGGGTGTCACAGAATTGTCTGCGAGTGAGAAGGCCCAAAAGAGGTTGCGACACTCAAAAGCTTGATGGACCCCGGCTGCTCAGCCTCCGAAGACATGCACACCTCGTACGATTTTATATCCACCGCACTAACACCAGCTGTAAGTCTCGACACGGCTAGCCGCTATTGACGCGCCGTTGCAGCGGAGCGATGGCCGCATACTTGCAATCGATTCTATCCAAACCAGCTCTTCCCGATGTCATCGATCTGCCATCGCCGCCGACATCAAACGACGTTGACGATTCTAGCAGCCTTGCGAGTGACTTGCTGCGATATACACCGGTTCCCATATTGATACTGGACGCAACGCTGTCGATCCGACAAGTTTCAGACAGCTATTTGGCAGTTTCAGGCACAAGCGACCGAGAAAATCTTATCGGGCGGCATGCGTATGACGTTTTCGAGCAGGTGGTAAACTTTTCCGCACACGCATCGGCCCTCAACGTTCTGCGACTTTCGCAAGACACTGGAGGCATACAACGAACTAAACATTTGACCGAGGCTGGGAGCGCTTGGACCGTACGCGCTGTTCCAATCATCCGCCATGCTAAGCTCCGCTACATCCAAATGGAGTTCCTTGACACGACCGAAGAGCATAAGAGACAGCTCGAGATAGAAGAGCGTCTATACGTAAACGAGACGTTCCGGATATTGGTAGAAACAGTGAAGGACTATGCCATCTTCATGTTGGATCCAAATGGCAATGTCGCGACCTGGAATGCTGGCGCTCAGGCCTTCAAAGGCTACAAGCCTAGTGAAATCATCGGCAAGCACTTTTCTAATTTCTATGGTCTTGAGGATCGTGCATCTGGCAAACCGGAAAGAGAGCTACGGGACGCGCTTCGAGATGGTCGATGCGAAGACGAGGGCTGGCGGTATCGATCAGACGGGTCGCGATTCTGGGCAAACGTGGTCATTACGCCTGTCTACAAGAGCGATAAACTGCTAGGGTATTCGAAAGTCACCCGGGACTTGACCGAGAGGCGAAAGGCGGAGAAAAAATTGATATCCGCATACGAGGAAGCATCGAAACTGAAATCCGAATTTCTGGCCAACATGAGTCACGAAATTCGCACGCCCATGCATGGTATGCTATCAGCATTGACGCTCCTACTTGACACCCGGCTCGACGACAATCAACTCGACCTCGCCCATGTCATCCAGGAATCAGGCGATGTCTTACTTCAAGTCATCAACGATATTCTAGATTACAGTAAACTCGCATCCGGCAGCTTCTCCATCAACCAAGACATTATTAGCGTCACAGACATCATCCAGTCCGTCTTCCGCGCGCATCTAAGATGCTACAAGCCTGGCGTCAATTTGGAAATCGACCTTGACCCACAGCTGCCCAAGTCAGCTGAAGGAGATAGTCTTCGATACCGCCAGATCATCCAGAACTTTCTCAGCAATGCTACCAAGTTTACTGAGCAAGGGTACGTCCGTATCCTCGCACAAGTACAAGAGCAGGACGAAGACTACTTTACTATTCTGACGGAGGTGATTGACACGGGCATTGGCATACCAGTTGAATCCGTACAAGGGCTCTTCACCCCCTTTACACAATTCGACAACTCGGCGACTAAGCGCTACAAGGGAACTGGCTTAGGCCTCAGTATCTGCAAGAGCCTCGCACAGCTGATGGGAGGCGAGATTGGCTACTTTCCGAATCCTGAAGGTCGAGGGAGTGTCTTCTGGTTTACTGCCAAGCTCAAGAAGAACAAACAGGCGAAAGATGTCGAGCTGTTATCTGAGAATGTGGAAGCTTTCAAGGTCTCCTCACCACTACCCAGCAGTCCCAAGGACGAGCTGAGAAAATTAGCTGCCGGCAAGCGACTACTACTGGCCGAAGACAATGCGATCAACCGCAAAGTCATGCTGCAGATGCTTGCAGGACTTGGCTTCGAGAACATGGAAGTTGCACCCGATGGCAAAGAAGCTGTGGCCAAGGTGACCAGCAGTCCCTCACCTTTCAACTTGATCCTCATGGATGTCAACATGCCCATCCAGGACGGGGTTTCGGCAACCAAAGAGCTTCGAGCAATGGGCTCGAAAGTCCCGATCGTAGCAATGACCGCAAATGCGCTGAAGGGCCAGGCTGAAACATACATTGCCAAAGGCATGGATGGCTACATAGCGAAGCCTGTTGATCGCAATCTTCTAGTCAAACTTCTCCTCAAATGTCTCAAGCAAGAGGGCGATGGTTGAGCATGCCGACTTTGGTCATCGGCCGGACAGCTGAGAAGACGAGCTGATCAATAAACCTGAAAGCTACCAGGGCACTTCCGTGCTTTGAAAGCATGGCCGTTGGGACACTTTCGCGCTATGGCACATCAAGAAGGAAGAGCAAGCCACGGGAGCGCAGCATATGACCAACGGAGAATTGGTGAGCGTCTGCCTGATATTAGAGTGAGGGGATGAGGTAGTGGCGGTGTTTTCAACGAAGAGCTGTGTTCAGCACAACACGCCCGGCCCTCAGCGCGCTTACCGATCTGGGCGAGTAGCATAATACAAGGCGGCAGTATATGGTAGATAAATCAAAAGTCAGGATAAGCCCTCCCAGGTACTACTGAACGAGAACTTGGCAGTAAGCACAATGAATTAAATAGACACTAGCACGAGCGCCGCGATTGGTCGGGTCGGTCAGGGTCCAAAATGACGTCGGTGCTTGGCGGGACAAAAAGTTCTGGGCTCGAGACTCAGGAATCTCAACATTCACGATGCGCTCAATATCGCGGAGCATACCGCGCCTATACGCGATATTCTTGCATCCGAAGCATGCTCCGACGTTGCAGTTCTGCAATGTGATGGCACAGCCCGCCTGGGCGCGTTGTTTCCACGCGTCCGCGAGCGTGAACATTGTTGATCTTGCTTATACACTTCATGACAACAAGGGTAGCGTCAAAGGAGACCCAATCGTGATCGTACATGGCCTTTTTGGCAGCAAGAAGAACAACCGCAGTGTCAGCAAGTATGAAATCCTCTGAACTAGAGTATTGGACATCAACGCTAAAGGCACATTTATAGTGCACTCGCACGCGCACTCGACCGTCCCGTCTACGCTATCGACACACGAAACCACGGCGATTCCCCGCACAACAAAGTCCACAACTACAGCGCACTGGCCGATGATATTGAAGCTTTTCTCAAGAAGCACGCCCTGAAAAACTCGACACTCATCGGCCACTCCATGGGCGCAAAGACTGTCATGACTCTTGCTCTGCGCAACCCCGACTCCTGCGCCAACATTATCCCCGTAGACAATGCACCTGTAGACGCCGCGCTGTCCAGCGACTTCCCCAAGTACGCCGAGGGCATGCAACGTGTTGAAGCGGCGAAGCCAAAGAGCCAGAAAGAAGCAGACGCAATATTGCAACCATATGCCAAAGACCTGCCCGTCCGGCAATTCCTGCTCACAAACCTCGTCCGGCCTGGGCCTTCAGAACCGCTGAAGTTCCGCATCCCAGTCAAGATATTGACGGATGCGCTGGACAACATGTCAGATTTTCCGTTCAATGACCCTGATCAGACGCGCTTTGGGAAGCGAGCGCTGTTTATAAGAGGAAAGAAGAGCCACTATGTAAGCGATGAGACGTTGCCGATTATTGGCCGCTTCTTTCCGAGGTTTGAGGTTGTGGACATTGATGCTGGGCATTGGGTTATCAGTGAGAAGCCGGAGGAGTTCATAAAGGGTACGTCTTCTTGTTGTGAGGCAGTTGTGTTGTGCTAACACTATACAGCTGTCGTGGACTTTCTGCAGGAGAAGGACGAGTGAGGGTCGGTCACGTCGCGACATGCGACGCTTCAAGGGCCTGGTACGGGATTTTAAGTTAAGAATAATGGAAGGTCAACATTGACAGGCACTTAGTGGTCGTAAAGTCATAAGATTCGTCCTATCCATCAAGATTAACGGAGTGTTCTCCAATCCTCAGCATTCGCCTCCGGACCTGGCTCATCATGCATATGCACGCCTAGACCGTGCCCTCTCTCGTCCAGCCTCTCACTGATGGCATGGAACATTGGCGGCATCTCATCCACATCTTCCTTACTCTTCTTTTCGTTCTCAGCCTGATCCTCAACAAGCGTCTCAAGCCCTGTATCAGTCCTACATATGCCCCACGGCTTGAACGGCGCCAACTCATCCCTATCAGATACTGGCGTCTCTTCCTTCTGCCTCAACATCGGATACTCTACGTTGCTCAGATTTAGACTCGTAATGAGTTGCCCAGGCTCCGTCACCGGCACGTCTTTGTCACACTTCGACCATTCTCCATACCCAGCCTCATCATGCGCCATGCGCTGCAGCTGCAAAATACTCGTTTGCGACCACTCAATCGCAGCATACAGCGGATGCGTCTCTTTCTCATCAGTCCCCAGTTCCGGCTCAAGTTGCTGTCGTTTCCGAAACTTCCTGCGCTGCCACCACGCCACACTCGGCTCGAGACCTGTATCCAGCACAATAATCACGACCCCAATGCCCAGAATCAAACTCAACCCTAGGACATTGAACGAGCTGTAAGCATTGCTCACGATCTTCTGGTTCACGCACATGTTCCGCGCAACCGTATCGTTCGCAGCAGGTGGCTGGCGAAAGTCTTCCAGCGCAGCTGGCATGCCGTTCGCCGCTTCAATGAACACATCTTGTAACGAGGCGAGTGTGCCTTTGATCCAATGCTCGGCTTCAAGCTGCCATTGATTATCCGGTATAGGTCCAGAGTAGCCGTACGAAAGACTGTATCTGGCCCGCAGTGCAGACGCGCCGATGAACCCGAGCGTAGCGCTGATAGTGTACACGCCATATGTCCAGAGATCATCAACCCATTTTATCGTAGCGAATTGCGAGTCGGATGGAAAGATTTGTTTCACGCGCGCGGATTTGCGCGGATCGATGACGCCGCGGAGGGGTTCGCAGCGGGATCCTTTGGGCAGGTTGGGGTTGCAGTATTGCACTTGTTGAGTGCATGCCATGACACCTAATGGCTCATCTTGCAGGTACGCTTCGAACTTCTGCCTGGTGTCTTGGTTGTTGATTTCCGAGGCGTTCTTGTGCGCGGAGAACCATGGGTCGTTGACGGGAGTTGAGAAGTGGATTTCAGGCGCGGAGAGGAAGGCAAGGTGGACGTCTGCGTCAACAAGGCGCAAGGCAGGAATAGGAGACCAGTCATTGGTTCCTGGGAGGAGGGTCTCGTTGGGTGTACCGTAATGCTTCTCGATGCCGAGTTGGTACTCCAGTCTTGGGATGTTGGCGCTGCTGGTGCCGTCACCGGGTAGATATGCGTTGTCGACAGGCACTTCGTAGGTCCAGTTGATAGTCTGCTTGACGTTCACGACTGGGCCATACATGTATCGCTTAACGGCACCATAGTCGCTATCATTGTAGTCCTTCATGTAGCCTTGCGTCTTTAACGGTGCGCATTGGTATACCATGCGCAGCTGGAAGCGGTCTTTCTGTGCAGTGTTGATGCCGAGGTCATCTAGACTGTCTAGGTATCCCGTGTCCATTATCAGGTTGTCGTTGTCAAGCTTGCATATGTTGTCTCCAAACGGGCATGGATTGCCACGTGTAGAAATTAAGGGTAGTCGCGGTTTGAGGTAGGTATTGCAGCCATCTGTATGGCTGTTGTTGGTGTAGCATTGCATACCATAGTTCAAGAACTTATTCGCCTTCTCTGCTTGGTATGGCAGCAATAGCGTAAGCTGCTTGTATACACTGTTGGCTTTTGCAGGGCTGAAGGAACCGCATCTTGTGCCTTTCAGCAAGACCTGGTTCAGGGTCTCGCTGGTGACATTGGACGAGAAGATAGATGCGATACCAAAGACCGACGAGATCGCGAAAGCCAGAATGATGATCGGCAGAAGACGCAGAATGGGTCTGCGAGCCCGGTTGCCGGATCTCCAAGCAAGCATTGACATGAGCATCCGCCAGGCTCCATCCTGTGCAGTATCTGAGTTTCGAAGTATTGCTTGTCGTTGGTGGTACAGGCCGTCTTGTGCTTCGCTAGTAGAGAAGTATCGATGCAGCACAAAGCATCCCAGTCGCCAGAAGCTGGGATCATATAAGTCAAAGGGCTAGTATCCCACTGTCTCGACTCACCTCTTGCCCACCATGCCAATGAAGATGGCGAGGAAGGCAATCAAGAACCCGCCATTCCGCCTCGTCAACGTGACAGTCGCGCCTTGGATCTGGCCATGAGACCAGTTCGTCCAGAAGCCCAACTGAACGTCGTAGTTGGTAGTAGATGTCATTGCGGACCTGAGTATGGACCTGAGTTCAGGCGCACCGATGAGAGATATGCAGCGGGAAGGAGCCGTGGGCGATATCTGCCGTACGGCGCGGTCAGCACTTATCTACCGTGAGACATTTTTTCAGACTCAAAGTCTGCACTGTCCAGATTGAACAGACAGTATGCAAGGACGATAAACATAGCTAGTCAGGCTGCTCAGGTCGACTAGTCATGGATGCTGGTGAGCAGTAGCTGTTCATAGACGGAACCTTGTGTGCTGTCCTCGTGAAAGTACCTGTAACTGTTTTTGGTATCTCGTTGATAAACGAAGCTGGCTCTGTTGCTGGGTACTATGGTATGACCATGGTATGTGGCAAATTGTTCATTGGTGCGGGTTGTTTAGGCCCTGGAGGCTGACATTGGATAGCCGCCCGGCTGGGGTGCTGGCCGACATGACAGCCTATTTTGGTCCTTCGCGTGCCTGATTCCTGGAACAGCGTGAAGAAGGTTTGAGATACACATGTAGCTACAACACGTGCTTGTGCAGATCTCTGGTATGTGGTGGGAAAAGAGAGGTGCCATGCTGCGAGGTATTGAGTCGCGTGGCTAAAATTAGAAGCGGTCCGAAGAGCATGTGGGGCAATTTCACCCCGCCATCATGGACCCTTTCGTGATACCATTATGCATCCAATTTCGAGGGACTCTATTCTCAGACCTACTCGCAAGAGCTGCGAGGAAAGTTCTCAAGCCGGCAGATGCAATTTAGGTGAGCTTCAGCAAATTGTGCAGCTGCCCGCTTTCCTCTTTCGTCTCACGACACAATACTTGCTGGAAACATTCCACAATCATGCCGTATGTAAGTTGCCAGGATGCAAAAGACCTGCTGCAGTCCTACACCTCAACCTGCGCCGGACTCGCAGGCACCTCGGCCTTCTTCCCATCCGCCAGGACCTTCTGCAAATTGAAACCCCTCGCCTCCTGTCCCGCATTCAATCCCCAAGCCGTCGAACTATCATCATGCACCGTCGTCCTCCTCACATCTCTCACATACTTGCCCTCATAGCTCCCACCTGTTGCGCGATGCATCACACACGTATTATCCCACGCTACCATATCCCCTTCATTCAGCCAGTCAATGCTCATAATGTATTTCGCTTGCGTGACGTGATCCAAGAGTCGCTTGAACAGCGCCGCGCTCTCGTCTGCCGGGAGCGGAACGCAGTCTGATGTTTCGAGGTGGTGGCAATGCGTAGAAAGGTAGAGATTCGTGCGGCCAGAGGGCTCGTGGGTTTGCACGATTTTGTGACGCATCATGGGCTGTGAATCTGGGTCGAGGTCCGCAAAGAATGCTGGCGAACCGAGTTTGCGGGAGTGGAGGAGTGTGTGCGCGCCTACGAGGTCGCGTTCAAGCAGCTCCTTCTTGAGGTCGGGGTCCAGCTCGTCCCAGGCTGTTCGACTGTCTGCGAACTCGGTCTCGCCACCCATGCCGGGTGGTGGTAGCTTGACGGCGCGTAAGAGCGACCAGCTTGCGCGTCGTGGATTGAAGCTGGAGTCGACGTGGAAGAGTGCGTTGCCTTTGTTGTAGTGTGCACGCGGTGAGTCTGGATCGATCGGGTTTTCTTCCTCGTCTACGTTTCCAGCGTCGAAGAGCTCATAGTGCGAATATCGCATCTTGCGCCCGTTGGTGAGGTAGCGCCTAATGTTGTCGAGGTCGCCGATGCGATAAGAGAAGTCGACATGCTGGGCGTCGGACATGCCTGTCTTGCGGAAAACGAGAACGCCATACTATTCTCAATAAGTATGAGTCTCTCTAGACTGGTGTTTACAGTACCTTTGTCATTGCAGCTTTGATCTCCTGGAACTGCTCGTCGGACATATTCTGGAAGTCGGCACCAACGACCTCTGCGCCATAGCTTGGGTGAAGCTTTTTGATCGTGATGGTGTGGAAGTTTTGATCTGGTGTGAGAAGGCCAGGCATATTGATGATTAGTTACTGCTAGAGTTTTGCGAATGTTTAAGGGTCTTTGCAAGTGTAGTCAATATCAAAGAAGACGTGCAGTGCAACACGCGAATAGTTATCAATTTGAGACAATGCTCCTACGTAAGCATCAGGTTCGGAGAAAAACTTATCCCGAATGTATATGAATGTCATGTTGCAATGACCGTGTCCATTGGACGTCGCAGTCTTAAAGCCGACCAAAGTCATCAGCCGTGGTGTTCCCCGCATTCAGGGTGCATCTCCTCAATCAACATGTGGGGCAAAGTCAACCTCAATGTGCACATCAGGACGAGACTCGCCATCATGAACTCTGCGATGAGCACGAGAGGGCTGATGTGAAACGAGTTGCATTGTATCAGTAATTTCTCGTTCACACGGATGCAGGGCCACGCAGCATTTGGTTTTTCTGATATTGTGCTATGAAACTGTGATGATGCTCCAACGTGAGCGATATTTTCGCATGCCGAACTGAGCCTCTCGCGCTCGTAAATGTCCAATGCCATCGTAAGATGCCTTAATAATTCTCCTGCCAAGTTGTATTCGTGCCTAACATGTATCGCGCCCATCGCCGTCCTGCCAATCCAATACCGGCCGCCAAAACACCTTAATAATCCTTCCAGCCATCCACCGTGCGCATGTATCAACGCCTACGACCTTCGGAGACCCTTCGCTGATGGTTGATGAGAGCCTCACGCTGACGAGTAGCACCGACATTCTGGTAGACGTCCAAGCCGAATCCAAAGTCAGGGAAGTTGACGCCATTGTCGAATGTGGAAGGAGCAGGGTTGCAGCCAGTACTCTTCGTCTGAGCGAAGGTGTTGTTGGTCGGAGTCAAACCCGTGTGGACGGAATCGTTGAATGACATAGTGGTAGGAGGGAGACCAGTATGGACAGAACTGTTGAAGGACGTGTCGGTAGGAGTGAGACCAGTGTGGACGTAGGCACCGAAGGAAGCCTCGATCGGTGTCAAGCCGGTGTGAAAAGCGCCATCGAACTTGAAGGCGTTGGTGAAGTCGAACAAGCCAAAATCACTGACATTGTTGAAGAGGTCGACATTGCCGCCTTTATTGGAGAAGTCGAGCCCACCAATACCGTTGCAGGAGTCGCCATTACCAGCGTTACTGGAGTCGACGTCGCCAGCATTCTTGAAGAAGTCGTCGAAATTCGGAGTCGCATCATCGGGAGTGGACGCAGCGGTGTCGTTGCTGAAAGGTGAAGTCTGGTTCGCAGGGATAGCATCGCTGTCAAAGCCGTCGAAGAGGGAGAGGGCCTGAGTCTCGGTTGTCTGAGGAGCGGCAGCAACCTCGTGAGATGGCTCGACTTGCTGAAGCGCGGCATCAGATGACTCAGTGGCCGGATTGCTGGCGGCAGCTTCTTCCTGGGCGAACTGATCGAAGTCTTGGTCAATGTCGTAGGTGTAGTCGCAATTCTGAGCAGGAGACTGCCAGCCAGCCGCTTGCTCTTGGGTCGGAGAGGCCCAGCCGACAGCAGGCTTGGGAGTAGGGGAAGGCCAGCCGGTAGATTCTTCGTGGCCCGTGATTGCGGTGCTATCTTGCTGTGTGATAGAAGTTTGAGGGTTATCATGACCGTGGGCGAGCTCAGAGTTGGATTGCTCCTTGAGCATGTGGTTGGCGATCTCGGACAACAGATCAACCTGGGCTGGAGCCTCTGCGATGGGTTCCTGAATGTCCTGCGCCATGCGGCCAGGCTTTGCGACTTTCTTGCCGGTGAGTGGATCGAGACCTTGAAGCATGGGTAGGAGGATGCGAGCTTTCTCGTACTGATCCATGGCGCCCCATCGCGCATCGTAGAGCTCGGTCATGGAGCGCTGCTGATTGCCAGGAGTTTGAGAGGTGGATAACGCAAGAACGCTGGCGGTGGTGACACCGGGAACCGCTGGGTCGAACTTGGCGCGCTGGTACTTCCCTGCCCTCTGCGGACGTTGAGGCTGTTGAGCTGTCTTCTTGGTAGCTGGAGTGCGCTTCGCGGCGGGAGTGCGGGCCTTCTTTGGTGTAGCTTTGGGCACAGGAGTAGGTGCAGTGATATTGTTTGCAGCCGGACTTGAAGAATAAGTCTGTTGGGGACTCGCGATAGTCTCTTGGATGGCGCGACGGTTGTCAGAACCAACGCCAGGGCTCCACATGGCCTCGATGGGGCCAGGATTAACCTTCTTGCTAGGCGAGATATCTATATCGGTGACGGTCGCGGTTTTGCGCTTGCGAGGGGTTGTTTGAGGGCGCTTGGGTGGCGTCTGTCGAGGAGGCGTCTTGGCAGGGCCATACTGCGTAGCTTGCAGTGGGGTAATGCCCATTGACGCCATCAACATGGCCTTCAGATGAGCATTTTCATTCAACAAGTCCTCCTTGGAAGGCTCCAGGTCGTGAGCGATCGCGGAACGATTGTCTCCTGCAACATCTTGGAGGTCATCACCTGGCTGGTATGCTGCAACAGCGTCGAAGTCGAGATGCTGAAACGCATCTTGAGCCTGCATCTCCGATGAGACGGGTTCAAGATCCTGGGCTGGAAGGTTGTCGACGACCTCAGCTGCCAGTGCTGGAGGGGTGGCAGAAGCGGTATCATAGTCGAAGACGTCGCCGCCTTGGAACGCATCGTTGAAGTCGGAGTTGTTGTCGTCGCCAACAGGGCCGCCGAAGAGCTCGCCTTCGAGATCTGGGGTGTAGGTAGCCGACATAATCGTGTTGGGTAAGTGGTGGATATGCTATTGTTGAAATATGTAGTGATGGTTGAGGATGGTAGATAGAACGTAGAGTGGACAAGATAGAGCTCGAAGTTAGATTTTGCGACTTGAAAAGCTCTCCTTTGTGGGTGGCTGGGAATTAGATAAGCCGTCAGGGACCTCGGTGGGTGGTCTCGGTGCGGTCTAGGGCGATGCGGTTCACGTCGCGGCCGAGAAAGGGAAGCATCTGACCAGATCAGGCAACGCGCTCTCGAACGATGGCAGGAGATTGGTCCAGCCTCCAAAAAGATCCCTTTTTCATGACGTGCGCGTGACTTCTCAACGTCGGAAAGTGGCTGGATGTGGGGACGCCGTTTCATGTTTGAGCTCTCCTTCACCTGCGTCGAAGGTGTGGCCGAACTGGACTGCCGGTCTATGATAGAGCTGGACAGAGAGTACAATAAGACATGGCATCAAAGAAAATTCACGTAAACGCGTTGTTGGTTGTTATTGTAGGTGTGGTTAGATGGTGCAGGGCATGTATATGTTGCGGAGGGTTGTGATGGTGAAGGTAAGGAAACTTTGCGACCATCCGATGTTCTGTCGCCGAAAGGGATTTGTGGTAACAACATTACTGGCATCGAAGGCGTTGCGCCTGTCTGCAATATATGTCGACTGTATTATGCCCGGTTGTCGCATTGCTTTTCCCGTGACCAGATAGTGATGAGGTCGCATGGCCGGAAAAGCAGTGAAGTTATGCGCATGGTCTTGGGAATATAAAACTGTGCACGAGAGAGGGACAAGAAGATGTAGGAAAGATATATGAGAGCGCTGGTGTCTCATCGCCCAAGCATAGGCAGCCTGCACATCTCACATTGAATGCGCGCCGCAAACTCACCGCCGCGTAAGTAAGAGACAGAGTGATGGCGTCACATACGAACAACGTCTGAAGCTAGCACGACGACCTCGTGCCAGCGAGACATGAGGCATTAGTTACGAAGGGCTCAGGACACGGTCCTTAGTGGTTGCTGTTGCCAGTATCTCTTTCATATTGTCGACGGAGTGTATGTGGTGTGAAGGTGCAAGAACGTCCCGAGAAATGAATGGAATAGGACGTAGAGCGCGACTTTACGTGCATTTCGCATTACAGACAACGATCCCGGAAGATGCAAAATGTAGTTCGATGAAATACATGCGACGTTGAGATGTATTGCAGATGGATAAGAACCCCTTTTGCTTTTTTCGAAACCAATCATCGTGCGCGTCATCAGAAAGCTTGTCCTAAAGAAACCTAGAGTGTACTACCGAAGCGATCCCAATCCAACATCAACAGCCGCCCATATCCATCTGACATTCGGAATCTTTCGTCCTTAGCGACCTATGTGTGCCTCTCTTTCCATGTCATCGACTTCCTCTACCGCTCGTCTCGTCGGTCTCCCCAGTCATCCCCAGGGCCAGCAGGCCCGCTTTAGCCCCAACTTCTGCCGCCATCATGGCAGCGACGATCTTTTAACCAACTTATCGCCTTGGCCAACATTGCAGTATCTCCTCCAGCTCTTCATATCCATCTGAGCGATAAATATCGTTACGGTACGCGTAATTGGACGTAGGCGGTGACATGGCTGTTGAGCTGCGAAGCCAGGGCCTGTACCGTTCTAATCGTCTGCCCATGTTTGGGCTAGGCGTTGTTATCCTGAACCTAAGCATTGATAAAGTCAAGTCTATTTTCAGGCTCTAGCTCCTCCCAATCCTTCTTTGTCAATCCCTCCTTCGATTGCGAGAAGCGAGATTCTCAGGGGTGTATCTCAGGTGTGGACCGGATCTTAGTCTCTGCTGGTACCGTGTTTGTCCGCGCCTTCTTTTGAATAGGTCGTAGCTTCCCCTATCTCTTGGTACTGGCAGCACCCGGCTTCCGGACCTGAGTGGGGACTATAGACGGCGCTACCGCTTTAGTGACGGCGCGCTGTGGAGCTCCATCGGCAACTTGCTTGGACGTCATCTCCTTCATGTGGACGTTGTTGGTCACCGAGGCATGGGTTGACCATTCGCCGGATGCCAGAGCCTGCTTGCTCGATCGACGCTCTTCCGCTGCTTTGGCTTCCCGAGCCTGCAGCCGAGCCTGCAGCCGAGTCGCCGCGTCCTCTTCTGTAAAGGGCTTGTACATCGGCTGTAAGAACGTCATCTTCTTAGCGTACACTGGGATCCAGCCGAGGGGTCGTAAGACACGCAGTGCGTCCATGGTAGCAGGCACCCATCCTGGATGGAAGCCGGGCTCATAGAACTCAGCCGGCATCTCATCGGTGTCGATGGCTGCCACAGTTAACGCGCAGGCATTACGCAAGAAGGCTCTATCCGCGACATCCTAATTGCGTACGAGTTGCTCTTTCGGCTTGATGTCACGCCCCAACTCTGCGTTGAACTCGATGATCTCATTGTAAAGCTGTTCACATCTAGGGATAGCTTCATCGTGATAAGCGGTGAAGTAGACGTCGGCATCCTTTCGCGCCTTCATGAGCTTAGTGTCGTATTCGTCTCGCACGCCTTCAACAGTAGCGCGAAGGCGCTCGGCCTCCTGGCGCATATCGGATTCCTTCTCTGTCCAAGCTTGGAACTGCTCTGTGAGGGTGAAAAGGTACTCCAGGAGCTAAGTTCGATCTTCGGAAGACAGGTTGCCACGGCTCTGCAAGGCATTTGTGAGAAATTCGCGCTGCCTCTCCTACGAATTTCCGTGAATCTTGAGTATTTCCAACTCGCTCTGTTGCTTGTCAGCCAGGCACCTCAGTTCACAAGGTACATATGAACTGTATCTCTCACGTGACTCTTTGTCACTCGCTTACTTATCGTGGTTGTGTATATAATCGCTCTCTGTATGTCACGGTCTGAGAGTCTCTCTTGCCTTACGTGCAGTGGCACCTCACCTCTGATGAGACGATGCTGCCTATTCTACACTAGCGCTGTTTACAGCCCCCAACTCTATGTACTGTTTGTAGCTTCACACAATAGAACCTCCCTGCCTCACTGCGCTGTTTACAGCCC